>WWET01002279.1:95520-108118 GCA_011038615.1 Limnodynastes dumerilii
AGGAGAGAGAGAGAAAGAGAGAGAGAGAGAGAGAGGGGGGAGAAGGAGAAAGAGAGAGAGGGAGAGAGAGAGACGTTTCTGTACAGAATATATTATTAAAACAATATATTTCATTTATGAGCCTCTTAGGAAAGTTCCGTTCGTATGCCTTATTTATAATGTTGCATTTTACAACAGAAAAGTATTGTGTGGGAAGGATTTTTGTTTGCATTTTTGAAAATCAATCATTTGCAACCTCCTCCAGTTACCCCTGGTAACAAGTGACCATCGGGGACCTTCCCTAGGTTATGTGACTGTCACCTCCCCACTTGTGTGTGAGTGTAGTGCATTAACCCTGAGCTAATAAAACTACATCTTTTTGTACTTGGATACATTAAGATGGTTATAAATCATTAACCACAAATCATAAATATAGAAAGAGCAAATGATTTGTGGCGACATTTCAGTGTGATATAAAGAGATATTAAATGTCTTCAATATGAACAAACCCTTTTGCATATTTCAGTAGCAATGATTTCCAAGTCAGACAAGCATTGACTCGCCTTAATATATGTATCGCTTTCTAATATGTATTCATCACACTATTTACTAGATTTAAATGATGGAATAAAAGTATGCTTAATGTAGAGAGAGGATGCTATGGCGCGCTTGGCACAGAAATGTAAATGTAATGTTTTAATATACTTATCTCTCCCTACTCACATGTAGCCTTTATAAAATTGTTGGCCTCACGAGACCTACATCCACTAAATTAATTTCAAAGCCATCTAGTCATTTATTTCTCCATGACAGACTTCATCCTTTTCTATTTCTTTTGATTAAATATTACATTAAATGAATGCATAATCTTTCTAATCATAATTCTCTGGAGGATTTGCAATTTTTTAAAAATATTATTGTTGACATTTCTCAGTTCAATGAATGTACTCTCCTATTTATTCACATTAATGGAATAAGGAATACCTCTAACATCTGCCATTATCACTGATGACTAGGTTCTATAATGTAAAAGTGCTGTTCTGATGGAGCATGTCAGCTACAGTAATTTACATTCTAATGCTCCTGTAAAGGAATGACACCATTGTTTTTATCATCAGAAATAAATAAGAGCTGATCCACACTGGAACACACTCCCGATGGCGTGACGTATTTCTGCATCCCTTCTCTCTGTGCATGGCTGAACGCTAATGCAATTATGGCACCCATAACGAGAGCACGTGATTACTGCCATTGCTTGAATTTGTAAGTTTGTTGCATGGGAGGGAAGGAGTGGAGGGACGTTGTCAATGTACCGTAAGCATGTGCTCACACAACTGAACCCAGTCTAGATACAAATACAGACAAGTACACACAGTTGATGGTTTACCCTTATGTACAATTCACGTTATGTGGGGATACTACAGAAAAGTTAAGATAGGGTCTTTGGAATGTAACTCCCCTCACCTGTACGGAGCGGGGATCAGGTAGTGACTCTCCAGAGCTTATCACAGTGGCAGCAGAGGTCTGGATCCAGTCTTATATGTTTACTAAATTCTTATTGCCAATGAAGTGCTTGCACAAAGCACAACTACTTCTTCTACTTTACACAACAGCGTAGTACTTTCGTTTGGATCGCTGGGGAAAGGAAACCTATTATGGAACATAGCTGCAATGTACTCCCCTGTACTGTGTCTGTACTCATTGAATAAGGACTCAGGGCTGCAGTTGTGTTCACGTCTGGATCGCACATAAACATTTAGCAAGTTGTGTGGTGTTAAACGTAGGATGTGTTTATTGGCCCATTCACAGTCCCAATGTTTTTACTCTTTCAATCCCATGGTTATTATAGCTAGTAAGAGGGCTGTAGATACATTCTGAAGGTATGTTTCCCAATGATGACTAGATTTATCAAACCTACAAACACAAGAAACATTGTTATTTGATGTTACAGTTAGGGAGTGATCCATGGACAAGCTCAGTGTGCGAGTACACTGCAGCAGGGCCACTCCTACAAGTGGAGGGCCTAGGGCAAAGCTTCCTCGGGGGCATCCCTCCATCCAGCAACATAAGCATTTAGAAAGCAACCGGTGCATGCGCAGTTTGTTTGCCACTATGTGCATGCACAGAATGGGCCCTGACCAGTGCAGACAGAGGCAGTTTAGCTATATATAAGCAGTGCTCATTACTAAGTGCTGTTACAAACTTTTTTAGCTGTCATCCATCAGATTAACTTTCAGAGTTGCAGCCACCGACTAGTAGCGGCAGAGATCAGCCGAAACCACTATCCATTAGTACGGCTAGTGATTCTGGCTAACCTCCACCGCCATTATTCCCATGCAGCTTCTACAGTGCTGAAAGTGAAGCTGGCAGGTGGGTCCCCAGGGCCTGTGGCACTGATTACGGTTTAACCTCCTAAGGACCGCTCTGCAATGCACACATGCACATGGAGCATTTTTATGCTGTGTGCACACGTTTAGAATTTCCCTGACTCTAGACATAACAGTCCTATATCACATCTATATCAGAGTGTACACACTACCCCATGACCCAGCTACAGTCCACGCTTTGCCATCTTAATAGGATCGACATTGCATCAAGTGTCTCGTTTAAGCATACCAGTCAATTTAATTACCAGACTAGTGTGCTTCTGGCTTCAGTTAATGACTACAGTGAACAGGTGACATGGATCATTTTCATTGATAAGGTATCAATATATAATATTAATTTGTATGTGCCACTTCCTACAATAAACTCTGCTCCATAGATATGTAAATATGTTACCCAGCATAACACTTGCAATTGCAAATGGCCAGCAATGAAAAAGCTTATTTAAACCCTAATAACTTAAGTATAAAGATAATTTGCATTGCTTTTAATGGCTGTCATTCTTTATAACCCCATTGCATTTTGTTTCGACAAAACTGTAACAAATAAATAACAACAATAATACAGTATACATATTTACATTAAACACCATATTTTCTAGGAGACTGTGTTTGCTGCTAACATTTTTTGACTAATCAACAAGACATTTCATGCTTATCATACTAATGCATAATTAAACACTGTTCATGGCTGATCATTATAATGTTGTACTGAAACAAGATATATTTCATCTGTTGGATATACCGTATGTGCACAGAAAAACAAGCATTTGTAAAAGCTAAGCTTCACACATTCTAAGTAGACACAATATGGCAACTTATAACATAACAAAAACATGGATTTCAATGATAATGGGATTTTTCTTTATAAAAATACAGGGCTGATCCAGCATTTCAAAGTAGTGTGAGCTGAAATTTATACCTGGGAAATTGCAGTTTAAACTGAGAGGTGTTCAGCAATTGTATGCAGTAACTATTTGCTTTCTTTCTTTATATTAATTAATATTTCCTTGTTGATGACTATCGTCCACCAAAAGGTAAAGTGGGTGCCATGCATGGGGGAGTAAGAGGCGCACTGTAAAAACTGTTGGCTGTCAGATCACTGATGACTCTTTATCAATGAAATGCTGGCAGATGAGGGCAAATGAATGACATAAAATAGGTTAGATTGTTTAGTTTAGTATGAACTCTTTTGAGAATGGTTAAATTTGTGTTTACTGAGGGTGGAGGGTTTACTAAAGGGAATGATGGAGAGCTTATTTTAATTTAAAAAGGGGGTAAACTGGAAAAAAGGGCTTAATTTAGTGAGAATTGGAGGTAAGAGGTAGTTAAATTAATGGGAAATTTTAAATTAGTGTGATGTTTTGGGAGGGCGTTAATTTTATGTGAACAAGAAAAAGGGGTGATGAATTCAGTGTGAACTGGGAAAGAGAGGGGTTAATTTTGTTTAAACAGAGCCTTTTGCACTCTCTGTTGAAGTTCAATATATGCAATATGATGTGTAAAGTGTACATTTTAGTACTTATAAATACTTGCATGTATGTGTGTAGAGGGAGAATTTGTTTAAAAAAAAAAAAATTATATAGATACATTGAAAATGATGACTGATAAGAGCCACAAGTCCCATCTAGTCTGCCCAGTTGTTTATTTTAAAACTATAATGATCCTAGACCTTTTTTACCCTCAATTTAGTTACCCCAAGCATGTTTAAAATGTTTTACTGTGTTAGCCACAACACCTTCAGATGGACGGCTATTCCACTTATCTATCACCCTTTCAGTAAAGTAATTTTTCCACACATTTTCCTCTGAATCTACCACCCTTCCATTTATATGAATACAGTCAGGTCCATAAATATTGGGACATCAACACAATTCTCATATTTTGGGCTCTATACACCGCCACAATGGATTTGAAATGAAACAAACAAGATGTGCTTTAACTGCAGACTTTCAGCTTTAATTTGAGGGTATTTACATCCAAATCAGGTGAATGGTGTAGGAATGTGCCTCCCACTTTTTAAGAGACCAAAAGTAATGGGACAAACTAAACAATCCTAAATCAAACGTTCATTTTTTAATACTTTGTTGATCAGGTGAACGGTGTAGGAATTACAACGGTTTCTATATGTGCCTCCCACTTTTTAAGGGACCAAAAGTAATGGGACAATCGATTCAAAAGCTATTTCATGGACAGGTGTGGGATATTCCCTTGTTATTTCATCATCAATTAAGCAGGTAAAAGTTCTGGAGTTGATTCTAGGTGTGACATTTGCATTTGGAATCTGTTGCTGTCTACTCTCAATATGAGATCCAAAGAGCTGTCACTATCAGTGAAGCAAGCCATCATTAGGCTGAAAAATCTAAATAAACCCATCAGAGAGATAGCAAAAACATTAGGTGTGGCCATATCAACTGTTTGGAACATTCTTAAAAAGAAAGAACGCACCGAAAAGCTCAGCAATACCAAAATAATTTAGTGACCCAGTCAATATAGGATTAGGTTTGGGGTTAAGTTTAACGTTCAAGGACCAATGTTAGGTTTTTTTGTAATGTTGACTACAATATATGTCAACATTACACTTTTGTATCTGGCAGTTGCCGATCTATCAACACTGATATGTTAAACCTGACAGCCCCTTTAGTGCCTGTAGGATGGGTGTGGGTCTACAGTACAAGCCTTTTCATACCTTTGAATTGCAAAGATTCTTTGAAATCGATTGCTTGTGCCTTAAGGAGGAGAAGCAATCGATTTTCCTCAAATCAAAGACTGCACGGAGAATGATGAGTATTTCTAACCCTCTTCCTAAATCTTACCCTAATTCTCCCCCTTCTATTATGCTAACCCTCCATTCCCCGCAGCCTGACGTTAACCCTCCCTGTCCAGTAGCCTAACCCTAAGACTCCCTACCACGTAGCCTAACCCTAAGATCCTCCTCCTCACAGCCTAACCCTAAGAATTCTCTCCCTGTAACCTAAGACCCCCCTCCCCACAGTCTGACCCTAGCACTGTTCCTTGTACTCACCTCAGTTTCGGTGCGGCGGGTGTAGTGTATGGCAGTGGCGGTTTACAAATGATTGAATGGGTAAGCATTTTCGGACCGGAGCCTACATCCCCTGTAGGATAACTGTCGATCTTAGGGATTTCAGTTCCATTACAAACCCAACTGTAGGGTTTAAATTCTAGGTTTGTTGGTATCTCTAGAAAGTAAGGGATTATGGATTTATGACTGTCAATTAAGGTTTGCACTCAAAGTGGGCTCCTAAATTAACTTATAATACTTACAATCATTCTGTATATATCAGCAAGAAAGTCAAAAACCTCATTCAACATTACAGGCATAGACAGCCTTCAGCACTCCAGGTGATCAACTCCCATCAACTTTGGGCATTTCAACAACACCTGGAGAGCTGCTTGTCATATATGGACTGGGTTTAAATAAAAATGTTTTAATAAAGATAATTTATTTCATTGCTCCATACCACCAATCTTTCCAGATTATTCTTTCTCTGGCCTCCAGTCTTCTCATAAATCTCTCTACTACAAAGGTTCAATATTGGTTCACATTGTATAAGACAAGCCATTACATCTTATCAAGCAAGATGTTAAGTTGTTTAATTTAGTTATGGGTTTTCAATGCACATATAATGTATATCCCAGTGAGTAATATTTGTACAGTAATTTACATTTTTATATTAATGCAAAACAATTTGCATAGCTGCTTTTTATACAGAGCTGTATGTTAGCTTAATATGATTAATTCATAATCTAGTGACAGATTGTTGTGGTGACATGAAATAAAAAACCTCAGTGACAATTTATTTAGTTGAGGTTGCTTACTGCTTATAAAAAGAAATGTGACCATGTATTAAAAAAAACAAAAAAAAAAACATGTTTAGTGCCAGAGACCAGCAAGGATGTGTGTGCGCTAAGGGTGATGATCGCCCAGGTGGACCAAAGCTAAAGTAGTGATACATCTCCATTAAAAAAAGGTTTATTATTTGTTATATCTGTTTTCTTTAAGCTGCATGTCACATGGGAAGACCTAGCACTGTTTACCAGCAGAAAAGCAGGACGGATATATGTCCAGCAGCATAACTGCTTTGAACAGGAAATCCAACAAAAAAGCCATTCAGTGTTGCCATAAGGGGGAAACTGCAGGTGTTGTAGTCATGGGCTTGTGCAGAGAGAGATGCCTTAGCCCCAGCGCAGAGAAATCTGCATCTCTCTATCTCTCTCTCATCTGATAAAATGGCTGTCTTCTCCATTTTTGAGCATTAGCTTAACTTTACCAGGGTACAGAGTAAAGGTGCATACACACTATAAAATTATCTGGCAGATTATTTGAAAGAACTGGTGGTTGGAATGAAAATGTGGTAATCGAGGAAAGCAACTGACAATACTATTTGCTCTCATCCATTACCAGATTTTCATTCCAACTGCCAGATCTTTCAGATATCTGTCAGATAATTGTATAGTTTGTGTGCACCTTAAGATTCCTTTCCTTTCCATTCTCATCTATATTAGATAGCTAATACAGTTGAATGATTGCTTCTGTGTATAAAACTACTGTGGATCATTATTCATAATGGGGGAAATGAAACAGACGAAGTATATAGTAATAAAAATTATATACAGTACTTTCCAACATTTATTGTTTTAGAAACTGCTTTTGTTGTGTAAGGTTGTAAAAGGTAATGGAGGTCTTAAAGCAGACTAATAAAAGCCAATAAAATAAGGGCAGACTTGAAGATGCAGTTCTTGGGTTTGTCATCTTTCTTGTACATTTTGTTTGTTTGTTTGTTTATAAAATAGGCCTGGTTACCTTAATGTTATGGGCAGATCTGGACCTCTGTTTCAGCAGTGGCAGTGTAAATGCAAAGTTGGATCCAAGCTCTATGGTAACCAACTATTATCTTTTGTTTTCTTGTCAGGTTTGGTTTCATTAGGAACCAATAAAGATTTTGTAGTGAGATGAAGTGGATCCTCCAGTTACAGACCCTCTCTACAGATGGCCTTAATGAAGCACTTGAATTCAGCACTCTAGATTTTTAGTGGAGGTTCTTTATGAATTCTCCTGGATAAGTTTTTCAACATCTATTTGTTGCTATTCCTTTCCATACCTCTTTTTATCATATTTGGATCTTTATTATATTGATTGTGGAATAGTTTTCCATGTACAGTTTTGTTTAAGTTTTATTTTTTACCTTTCTTTGGTTATTATATATGCTGCTGCTATGTATATTATGAATTGCATTAAGTTTTAATTATTGTATAATTTATATGACATAAGGCCCAGATCCTGACCTAGGTACGACAGGTGACTTACGCAAGTCATTTGCATAAGTCCACTGTCTAGGAACATCTGCGCATGCGCGCACCAGATGTTCCGATAGCACACCTACTGACATACGTAACTAAGTTACGTGCCTCAGTAAATACCCTGAAAGGGCTGACCCTTCATTTACGATGGCCGTATCCCCGCCATACAGGCGAGGATAGCCATTTAAATGAGGGGTTGGGGACGGGGAAGCCCTTTTGCGACTAGGTCTGTGGCTGTACATAGGCAGACCTAGTCGTAAAAGTTAAGGTAGCTATCTGGACACGTAAGTTTACTACCGACAATGGGGACAGCACTCCCTGCTATGGCTGCGTAACTACGGAACCCCGCGCACACGTAAAGCGCGGGAGGGTCAGGATCTGGCTCATAGTCTGTTATTGTAAATTATTGATAATTGTCAGTATTGCTTTAATATAATTTTTTATTGTTTTTATTACGATTGTTTATATTTTGTGAAAAACTGTCCAGCTCTAATATTTCATCTTATATTATCCTGTAAATTATGACCGCTAATCATTTGTAATATGCTGTTATACTGTTATTTTGACAATGCTGGTATACATACTAGTGTATATATGTAGTTTTTCAGGCATCCAGCTCTAGCAACCTAATGAAGGTGCACCTGAATGCTGACGTAATTAATTAACTAGCACCTTTAAATAGAGAGCCTGAGTAGGAAAGATATTTCAGCTTGAAAAAAATCTTCTGAGTAAAGTGAAACGCGTAGCTATTATCTCCCAAAAGCTACTTTGATCCTGTGCACATGGTGTGTGCCGATCCACTGTGAGACAAGTATACTGGAACATCACATGTAAACCGCTAATACAAGAGTGTTCCTGCGCAGAACTGTTCTGCACACTTCTATTACCAGACAGAGACATTTGATTACCAGGACCCACTAAGCTCGCCACCCGGCATAACGGCGAGTGGAAACAACTTTTCATTCAGTTTGAGTGGATGAGGATAAATATAGTGGGGTAGATCAGGAACTAAGTACGCTAGTGTAGTTACACTACCCGCTGAAGTAAAAACGCTGTTTTGTATGTACTGCGCATGCACGTGGCAGATGTTACGCCACGTAACTACAGACGAAGGGGCGTGCCAACCATATGACACCGCAGCTATGCTTTGTAGGTAGGGGGAGGCATTTAAATCAAGTATACATACAGTATGGGCGTGCTTAGGCAGGTACATACGTGTAGCCTTTACGTGCGTCAGTAGTTACGTTGTGTAGTTAAGGTAGGGTTCGGCAAGCGTAAAACGGCCAAAGTACGCACGAGCGAGGGGAGTGCATAATAAATACGCTACGTGATGAAACGTAAAGTAGCTCTGGATCTGGCCCAATGACATCTCCCAATGGGTAATTCTTTCCATACAGTGAAAGTATCCTCATTATACTCATCTACTATTGTCTAGGAATCTTAGCTCTGCTTATTTGCTATTGACGTGTCTCTCCATTAGGATCTTACTAGCTCATCCGTATTGCACAGGTGTACCATTGCTACGATGTTTAATGTTTTATATCTATATTGCTATTTCATGAAACTTATTTTAAACCGATGCAGGTAACGGTTCAGTCACTGGAAGTAATAAGATATTGTTACTGTTTAAAGCTTCATTACAGCGCTTTCTACTTTGTCTGGTTTTATCATAAGGGTGAATTCTACCCGGGTTCAACACTGGAGTTCTGAATCAGTTTGGTTTTCAAGGGATTTAGAGAAACAAAACAGAAATATTCATGTCTGGATATGTTATAGTTGATATGTGACCTAAATGACATACTGTATTGCAATGTGTAATGGAAGGATCGCATCAATCAACCCATTTAAGTTTCCCTGAAATAGTAATTTTATTTTATAATATATTGTGCACAATTACAACAGAATTATTTCTTTCTACTCTGAATTATTGCCTTTCTGCACATTCCATGTCCATTGCTACAGTATTACCTGACAGAACAGAGGTAAATTAAAATAGTTCCCTTGGCTGCATTAGGGAGAAATTTCTGCTCCAGTTACTGGAAAACGCAGGGAAGCTGAAATAAAACAGACAACATTCCCACAGAAATGATTCAAGCTTGAATAGCTAGCATTGATTTTCTTTTAATAAGACATGTTTGAAATCCTTCAAAGCGTTTCGTGAAAATTCCATAAAATCCAATTCATTCCAAATACACCATTTGGGTAATAATATAATCAAAGTCATATGAAAACAGGATAATTTTATAACAAACCTTACATAAAGCCATTTCTCTGTACATTGGGGTACACTGTTCTTTGTATAGTATGTCATAAATATTTCATTCATTCATTCATTTATTGTCTGGTGGATTAAGGCTCTTATGCAGGTCCTGTACGTCAGTGATGTAGAAATATCGCATCATTACATTACATTAAGGTATAGCTTTTCAAAATCACTGTTTATTGGACGTTCAGCTTCATATTGCAGAAGTTTTTTTATTTGTTTACATTCTGTTGTCAGAATGTTAGAAATAACTGCTCCAATTGCATTTTGCTGACAATTTTTGCTCTACAACTATACCAATATACAGTATAACTAAATAAACGATTACTGTTACACTACATATACTATGTTGATATATATACTACTGCTATAGTGGGATCAGGCCAAGGGGCAATGTGCCAGAGACACAAAGGACCTGATCCAGTGCTAATCAGCACGCATTGTGCATCCCATAGATGTGCCTAAAGTGGGACGGGTTGTGTGCAATCCAAAAGCGCACACAACTGTGCCATTGAAATTGCAAGTAATTACAGCATGTAGTGTGTGGTCACGCATCAGCTAAGCGCGATGGTGTTATGGGCCTGAACTAAGAAGGTCACATGACTTCCACAAATTGTAAGATATTCCACACCGGAACTCCTATTGTACAGAACCCAGTGCCATATGATAGGTTGTCCGTGCAGGGGGGGAGCAACAGATTGTGGGGATAGGTATGCTGATTAAGGTAAGTGGAAGATGAAAGTAAGATTTTAAGGCAGGGTTCTGGAGTTCACTCCCATCTCACGTGCGGACTTCATACGGGAAATACACGGAGGTCAAGATCAGGTCCTACTGTATGTGCCTAAATATTTTGCTTAAGTGCTACGTTGTACAATGTAAAGCTGACTGTAAATGTAGGTTATGATTAATGCGAGCGCATCTGTCAGGTTGTAAATGTCACCAAAACAATTGCTAACCATCTTACGTCTTATTTTCTTACTGTGATTAGAAATGATTGTAGACACATGTAGAACACATACACAATGCTTCCGCAGCCATTTGTGACCCTTTTTAATGCCTTTAGTGGCACATCCTAATGGAAGGGTAAGAAACTGGTTGTGGAAGATGAGTCCACTGGACTGCAAATCTATTGACATAAACAGTCCATATTACGGCCTCTGTCCACTCTGGATTGGGTGCTCTAGCTTGGCCGTTCCCTTACAATACATTGACTATGTCCCTCCACACCTTCCCAGCTCCAGTTGTGCTCAGACCTTTATCGCCTGTGACTGCGTGTTCTTCAGTTCTGACCATGTAAGTAGAAAATCATGCATCACCCATGGATCGGGCCCACAGAGGCTCATCCAGAATTTGAGACTAACAGCAAAAAACAGGTGCAAGTGTATTCTAGGAAAAATCATGTTGCAATTTAATGGTGCAAATTATTTTAAAAGTTATTATATGGAGGCGGCATACAGTGAGCCCAAATACTACATTGTACTTAGCTCTCAATTTAAAAACATATATATGACCCAACATTGGCACCCTCATTGTTAGAGTTAGAACCACCATAAGCAGAAAGTCCTTGACGGTGGCTGGTGGCTTATCATATATCTGCAAATATGTGTAACGGACATGTCTGTGTATATGTTACAGATAGAATGGCATAATCTGTTACTGGGTAATGGCAGTGTTGCTGGGGCATTTCCTTTCCTGTGCTTCTGTGGCTAGCAGATTACCCCGGCCTGTCATGCACCTGTTTGTATTTACCTATAAATTGATCTGAGCATCTCCCATTTTGTGTATTTTTGTTTTTAAATCTGTCATTTAGAGTTGAACTAGGAATCTTCAGCTCTCTATTCTAATTCTTTTTTCCCAGTTCCAATTTGCCTCTTTTTCAACATGGTTTGGCTGAACTGCAATTTTACATCTTGTACTCACAATCTCTAGACCAGCCTCTTAGTGTATTCCCACTTATTCCCTATGGCTGTGCAAATTTAATGTTGTACATCTTAACTAACAGATACTCTGCTAACAAGGTACATGTCCATACACTTAGATAAAAAACAAGGGGGGAACACCAAACAGCGCTAAACCCTGCAGCACAACTCACACACCAAAGAGACCCCTCTCTTATATAAAACAGATACAAAAAGCAGTGTGTGTGTATTGGTGCTGGATATTCTATTAACCTAATAATAGCTAATAATACACAGAAGACTAGGAAATACTAAGTCTGTATGGAAGGATGAGAAACATAAAATTAAAGTAATAAATTATATCAACAATGAATACAGGGGGGAGTGGGTACGCAAATAAAAAGGTAAACAGTGAAAAAGTGATTGAGTTCACGTCACCTATATATTTATGGCTTTGGTAAATAGAAGACATGCTAATTGTTTGGAGTGGTTAGAAAGAACATCTTTGCAAATTCATTATGATCCAGACCTACGCCGATGCGCTGTGCTTACTAAAGCACAGCGTATCGGCGTTCACTTACCCCGACACTCCCCCGTGCGGGCGTATGGCCCCTTCCTTATGTCGGCTGAAGGCTACCCTAACTTCGGCCGGCGTAAGGAAGGGGCTATACGCTCGCACAGGAGCGTATGGCCTCTTAGCACGCCCCCCAACCTCATTTACTTACCTTCCCCCGCCCACCAGCTGTAACGTG
>WWET01002279.1:118881-135492 GCA_011038615.1 Limnodynastes dumerilii
TTTAGCGCAGACCCATGTGATTGATTAGTGTAGGAGGCCCAACTCATTAAATGTCGTGAAGTTGATGTTCATTAAAATGAACTACTCTTTTTTTTGGTTAAACACATTTGCCACAAATGGTAATTAGACACTCACTGAGAGAACCCCTGATATATTCAATAGACAATATAGACCAGGGGTTTCAACCCTGTTCTCAAGTACCACTAACAATACATGTTTTCCAGGTTTCTTTGCTGGAGCACAGGTGTGCTCATTACTGATTGACATATGTCAAAAGATCCACAGATGGTAGATTCATTACATGCGGTCTTTAACGATGTAGAAGCTTAGGCAGGAGGAGGTGTGCCAAGGCAGCCTCAATGAGAGGGTAGGTGGGGGGAAGGGATGTAGATTATCCTGGGAGGGCAGAAAGAGCCATTCTCCATGCGTAGTTTCCTTTTTAAGATAAGGTAGCACTTTGGCACTCTTAAGTCCCATTCAGGGCCGTCTTAACAGAATTGTAGGCCCTGGGCAAAGCAATGCACAGGGGCCCCTACCCACCCATTCACAGGAATAAAAATGTCCCTCAGTATTTCCAAATCATGTCACTCCAGCCCCCATCATCTGTCCAGCTCCCAGTATCCCTATAATGTGTCTCCATTCCCCAGTATTCCCAAATAATGTCACTCAAGAACCCCCATCATATGTCTCCAGCCCCCTAGTTCATCATCATGTCTCAACAGCGTCCCACCATGTGTCTCCAGTCCCCCATTATTCCCAAATCATGTCACTCCAGCCCCCTATCAGGTGTCTCCAGCCCCCCAGTTCATCATCATGTCTCTCCAGCCCCTCACCATGTGTCTCCAGTGCCCAAATCCCCATTATGTTTTTCCAGCCCCCCAGTATTGGACAGCATATCTTTCCAGCTCCCCAGTTCCCTATCATGTCTCTCCAACTCTTTCCAGCCCCCCAGTATTCCACAGCATGTCCCTCCAGCTCCCCATCATGTCTCTCCAGCTGCCCAGTTCCCATCATGTCTCTCCAGCCCCTGCCAGTTCCCCATCATGTCTCACAAGCCCCCCAGTATTACCCATTTGTAACCACGCCAGCCTGTTAGTACTTATTCATTTCACTTACCTTAGAAGTCTTCCCTTCCACTGCGGCGCACTGCTGTTCCTTCTCCCCCTTCCTAGTGACACTACTGTCACAGGAAGGAGCTCTTATATGTGCAGGAAGTTCCTGCTATCAGCTGCCGGGCAGAACACAGAGCAGCTGATAGCAAACCCTGGCAGCTGAAAGGGGGTTTGCTAACAGCTGCACTGTGTAACTGCAGCGGTGGCTGATAGCAGGGAACCTCCTGTCAGCAGAGTGCTGCAGCAGGGAGCGGATGGATGACTGGTGCTTGTCTGCACTTACCACTTACCCTGGGTTGGACAGTTCAGAGCCTTTTTTTCTACTGGGCAGTTTGGGCTAGTGCCAAAACTTGGACTGGGCTTTGTTGAAGGGTCCCTTGATGTGTGGGGGCCTTGGGCACTAGCCCAAACTGTCCAGTGGATAAGACGGCCCTGGTCCCATTAGATACCTATAAATGGGAGGCGGGTATGGGGGCAGGACAAGTGAGTTAGGTGCGGATCTGTCCACACCTAACTCACTACTAACTGTGAATCAGGCTCTATGGGCCTGATCCAGAACTATGCTGGCTGGCGTTAAGACGATCTGCGCATGCGCCGGGCAGATGTTGCCCGGCGTTGCTACGTCAATGCCCGATCGTGGATCGGGCGTCCATAGCAGCGCCGTAGTAACGCTGGAGGGGGTGTCCCCCAGCGTTACTACGTTCAGGTTAGTGTAGGTGGGCGGGGGGAGGTAGTTTAATGAGGGAGGGGTTTGCGGCCAAACGCTCCTGTGCGAGCATATTTTCCCTTGCTTAGGCCGGCTGAAGTTAGGTTAGCCTTCAGCCGGCGTAAGCGAGGGAAAATACGCTCGCACAGGGTGAGTGTCGGGGAGAGTGCACGCCGATACTCTGTGCTTTACTAAGCACAGTGCATCGGCGTAGTTCTGGATCAGGCCCTATATCACTTATGATTATGAGGAGACACGGAAAACATGAACTGTTATTGGATAGGGTCTATATTGTCTATTTTTGCTACTTTTTACGTTGTAGGGCAGGCAACTTTAAGTCATCCATGATCTACTGACCACATGAGAACATATAGTAGACTTGCTGTTTTTGATTTTTGACTAGATTCATGTGACCAGCAATAGTCTCCTGCAGCCTTTAACCAATACTGTTGAAAATAATATTGTGAGGTAGTATTGATGTTAATATTGTAGAAGCAAAAATACACACAAATTCCTGGACATGATTCTAACAGATTTGACAGATTTTTGAATAAAATACAGATCCAAAGCCAAAACATTTGTTTTTTTTGCTTTTTTACAAAACTAAAATAAAACAAAAATTTAGAACCAAAACACTGGGTTTAGCACTCATCTCTATTAACAACACAGGCATAGAAAACGATTGCTGTTGTTGTAACACAAGTATTAATGCATAGGATTTTTCTGTGATTTTCCTAAGGAGCATCCCTTTTAAGTGTCCAACACTAGTTAGCGAGTATACTTGGAATCCACTTGTCCTGGAAATACTTTTTCATTATAAAAATGTCCTGGTGGAGCTTTCACCATGTCCATCGCTGACTGCCCCAAGATTGACTGGTAAGAAGTCCAGGTATGAGTGCAAGAAGTGGACTTTTAGAGACATATAACACACCATGGTCTTATAAATATTTTAAAAGATTGCCTACCATCTCTTTGTAAATATCTGCCCTATGGTTCCCTAAGAAGTTCTGGCATTTTCAGCAGACCATCAAAGCTCACATTAGTTCTTTTATTTGAGGACCTACAAAGATCCACTCTTTGAGCGTTGCCTCTCTTATACACAGAAATTTCTTACTTAAGTGTAC
Source organism: Limnodynastes dumerilii (assembly GCA_011038615.1). NCBI lineage: Eukaryota > Metazoa > Chordata > Amphibia > Anura > Limnodynastidae > Limnodynastes > Limnodynastes dumerilii. The sequence goes on from WWET01002279.1 coordinate 121,824, forward strand.
ATATACAAGCCTACATTGCTTGGTTAAGCTTTATATGGAGTGATGGCAGATATAAAAAGGTGGAGCGCTAACCACATTTTTTTACTCCTGGGGTTAGTGAAGTTTGCTTTGGACGCTGCTTCTGAACGTAACCGCATTCCCACTCTCTGCTGTCCCACTCACACAGAAACAGCAGTACTTTGTGAAACCAAATTGTAATCCCAGCAAGTGCGAAAATACTTAAGTCACCACAGACATGCCATTTGTGCTGTTTATATTTGATTTTATTCAGCGGAAGTTGCATGCTCCCATTTGTTTTCTTCATAGCAGCAGCATGATATATTGGTACTAGTGGTAACTTGTAGCTGTCGTGGAGTAGCAGTGCTTTCAAGGTTACTGTAGAGGCATCAATGAATAGGCGCCTATTCCCTGTTTTGTACTCATGACCAAGACTTAACATCACAGCAAAAGACAAGTCCATCCTCAAGGGCAAAGAAATCCTTAAAGCTACTATGGCCCGTATTCAGACCTCCGTCTTCTGTGGCCGTCCGTCTGTAACTAACCAACTGAAGTTACTGGGCATGCGTAGTAACTATGGTACGCTATTTAAGTAGCTTTTCGCTACGTAAATAGTGTACAATAATTACTACGCATGCCCAGTAACTTCAATCGGTTAGTTACGGACGGACGGCCACAGAAGACGGAGATCTGAATAAGGGCCACCATGTCAGTCTCATGTGTGTACCTTGCATTTGATAACTGCAACCTGTGTTGGCAGTTGTATGGCTTCTAACAGTCCTTTTATGTGCCTGGAGTATGCTACAGGTGTCCCAGCTGCTGTCATAAAGTCTCTGAATCTCCACAGGGCTCCAAAATCGTGTACTACGCCAAAAGCATACCTTGTATCTATATAGATAATGGCAATTTTTCCTTCTACCAATTCATATGCTCTTCTCAAAGCTACAAGTTCTGCTACCTGTGATGAATGAGGTGGTCCTAAGGGTTCAGCTTCTACTATACCTTCATTGTCTACCACAGCATAACCAGTACACAATTCAAGATCTATGTACAATATATGCATATCAGGTGGAGTTATGATATTGTAATGTATGGTCCAAGTCATAATCTATGATTGTGATAATAAACTACACTCATTACATTTTAAAAATGAACAATAAACCAAATCTATGTATGCAGCTGCAGATATACCCTCACCCAAAAAGCTCTCACCAGTTCCATTGCACCATACATCCCCAACTTCATTACTACTCACCCTAGCCTACAGGGCCCTGATTCACACCTACATAGTGTGAATTTCTATGTTTTTATGCACTTCGCATGCATAGTCATCATGACTACGCAATCTACGTAGCCCTTAGGCGTTTTCTAGGTATGAGGAGGTGTACCACGGCAGCCTACGTGGGAAGTTAGGTAGAGTGGGTGGGGGGAGGGATGTAGATTAGGCTGGGAGGGAGGGCTGTTTGGTGATACTCCATGCATACTTTCCTTCATTAACACGGAGAATATGCACAGTTAGGCACCTAAAAACGGGATACATGTATATCCGCACCTATGGATCACACACTTAAGAGTGAATCCAGTCCCAAATCTTTAAGTTGTCAATCAAAACTCACTTCTTCATGCACACTCTGGCCCTTTTCCTCTCTCTCTCACATTCCACTCATCTATTTTATGATATCAATATCTCCCTTACTTTTTCCCTCTCCTCTAATTCCCCACTCTGTGTCTCTTCTTTGCCTATCTACCTGATTATATTGTACGTTGTTGTGAATAGGGCCTCCATCGATTTCCCATTCCCCCACCCTTTACCTCAGCTCTGTTTCCACCTCCATCTGAATTGTATTGTATACTTAAGTTACGCTGTTTTATTTTATTTTATTTTTTTGTCACATTGCTTGACCCCATGCTGCTAATAAAGTTAAGCAGCATGATTCACTAGGGTGCCTTGGGTATATTGTATAGCGGTCACTAGGATATAGTGTGTGTTGTATGGCAGCCACTAGGGTACAGTAGAGTGCAGTCTTTTGTATAGGGTCACTAGGATACAGTGTGTATTTTATGGCGGTTACTAGAGTGTGAAAGAAAAAAAGGAAATTAAATCTAATTAATAATAATAAATAAAAAACCGCTGGTTCTGTTGAAAAAAACACATGAACGGCAACCTAAAGGTGAAAAAAGTAACAATTTATTAACCAATAAAATATATTAAAACTGTGTGGAAGCTGATAGAAAATATACCTTTTGCAATATAAAACGATCAGACAGATGCATCAAGGGGTTTAACCACCTTACTTCATAATAAAGTCCCAACTCCTGGAGAACATAAAGGCAGAGAATATATGGAGAATCAAAAGCATGTTATGGAGCAAATATCATAAATTCTAAGTATTGGTGTTGAAGCTGTTGATAATGGATAGAATAGGGGAGGGTATTACCCGATCCTCGGGAAGTTGTGCAAGAGTACCCAGTCCTCCTAAGCAAGCCGTATGTGTCTCTCACTGATGCGCTGAACGGTATAGTCGGTGGCCACCTTCCGTGATTTACAGCTGATTATAGCCTCCAAGGACCATGCTTCAGGATCTCCACCACCAAATCGGTCGGAACAATGTTCAATCCAGAGTGCAATAAGGCGCAAGTGCAACTGAAACAAATTGTAAACAGCTTCCACATGTTCTCCTGTGCCTTACGCGTTTCGTCTGACCTGCAGACTTGCAGTAAACTATTATGAACTAAGGTGGTTAAACCCCTTGATGCATCTGTCTGACCGTTCTATATTGCAATAGGTATATTTGCTATCACCTTCCACACAGTTTTAATATATTTTATTGGTTAATAAATTGTTACTTTTTTTGACTTTAGGTTGCCGTTCATGTGTTTTTTTCAACAGAACCAGCATTTATTTATTTGTTATTATTAATTAGATTTAGCGTTGTTTCCTTTCTTTCTTTTTGTTTGCTTAATAGGGGGTCTTTGCAAATCCCCCCCAAACAGCAGCTTATCTCCTGCTAGTGCCAAGATTTATTTCCTTTGGCTAGTAGAGTGTAGTTCTTTATGTATGGGGGCCACAATAATACAGTGTGTATTCTAATGTGGTCACCAGAGTGATATGTATTGTATGGCATCACTAGGGTAATTATTAGCCAATAATCTGAAACTAGTCATCAGGCTGAAAATTATTTCTAAATATTCTTAATCTTGTTTGTATTTTAACTTATATTTTCCTGGTTTCAAAGAGTAAATGTGATGGAGGGAATAGTGCAAAATGGGGAGAATTGTGTGACTAGGGGTGTATAATATATCATGTGGGGAGTTTGATGTGGGTAGAATGAACAGCTCTTTATATAGGGTTAGACACTTCCAAGTTACACCACAAAAAATTATAATAAAAATATGTGTGTGTGTGTGCTGTGGGGGGGGGGGACTGGGGGAAGCACTCCCATGGAACTAAATTAGCTTGTTATGACCTCCATACACACCAGGATCCACTGTGTGCAATGTAGATTGGTCGCTAGTAACCTATATACAGTATAGAGAGAATGCTAGTGACAAGGGGCCTGATCCAGAATAACGCCCGCCGTTGCTAGGACGGCGGGCGTAAACGTAAGATCGGCTTTTGAGCCGATCTGCGCATGCGCCGGGCAGATGTTGACCGGCATTGCTACGGCAACGCCCGATCGTGGATCGGGCGTCCGTAGCAGCGCCGTACGTTCAGGTTAGTGTAGGTGGGCGGGGGGATGTAGCCGCCGTTGCTAGGACGGCGGGCATAAGTGTAATGATCGGGCATCCGTAGGAACAGTGTAGGGACGCTGGAGGGGTGTCCCCTTGCGTCCCTACGTTAAGGTTAGTGTAGGTGGGCAGGGGGAGGTAGTTTAATGAGGAAGGGTGAAAGGGTTTAACGGTAGTACGCTCGTGTGCGAGCGTATTACCCATTGCTTATGCCGACTGAAGTTAGGGTAGCCTTCAGCCGGCGTAAGCAATGGGAAATACTCCTGCACAGGGGGGAATGTCAGGGAGAGTGGACGCCGATATGCTGTGCTTTAGTAAGCACAGGGCATCGCCGTAGCTCTGGATCAGGCCCAAGGACCTTACCAGATGGTTTTACAAACAAATGCAATCATTTTTTATTGACATACCCCAAAAAATGATTGTATTATTTTTTTAATTATTATTATTAATAATAATAATAATAATTATTATTATTATTATTATTATTCATACTACTACTCCTTCATTAAAAAAGCATTACATTCAGTGATGCTGGATCCCTGCTGCATGAATGAGGGGAAGCTATTGCAACTGCTAACCAGACCCTAGCTTAACATTTCTTCACTGTCTTTACCCAAAATGGGAGTGGTGCAGAAATATGGATTGTGCTTAAGGGACACAGCTCTTCAGAATTTTTTCCTGATACGCTAAGATAATGTAGAGCCCGCTCATGTGCCGCAGTAGCAGAAGGGGGCTTTTCTAATCAAAGAGATCAGAAAGTACACCTTTAGCGTAATTTAGGATCCAGACCAATAATTGTAGTGTTTTTCTCTCTTGCATAGAATTTACACAATAAATTTTATCAGATAGCAGTTATTTCTTACTTTTTTTCCTGTCCAGAGATGAGGCTTATAAACCTATCTGGGCATGTTATCCATTTGTTGATAATGCATTTTAGTAGCTTTTTCAGCTAAACTTTGATGATTGCACTGGATAATATATGTGAAAAAAGCAATATTTATTTTTATTTCAATTATGTATCTGCATTTATGACAAAATAATAAAGCTTACCTTAATAGACTGTGGTTCATCAGAGAGGAGCAGGAGAGGGTCCTCAGTGTACTGCCAGTGGAGGTCAAAAGAAACGCTTGGAATTGTTTAATTATTATATATTTTAAAATACTGACAAAAAAATGGACATAACTTCTTAAACTTGGTACAGACTATAGATCTGATCCAGAGCTGTTCTTTCTTCAATTTTTTAGGTGTAAGCGCAGTGGGAAGCTATGAGCACAGAAAGTCGGATAGTCGAGTGGGGAGTTACACAATATTTCAGTGTGAAAGGGGCAAGTTCTTGTTGCATTGCATCTCACAGCCTCTACCTATATGCATCTGTATGCATATTTCAAGTGGATGCACCTTCTTAATACGCCCTATCTAGATGTGCAAATGTTGCACTCTGGATAGGATGCAATGCAGTGTAAGCAGGTCCTACAAGATTTTCTCTGAATTATCAAAGAAATCCCATTGTAAACGAGTGTTTGGATTGATATCTGATTACTGTAAACGCTGCAACAGTCATGCCTGATCCTTGCAAATATATAATATTGTCTGATAATGCAGTGTGTGCCCAGGTTTACTCCCATCTTCTTTGTGTCAAGAGCATGAAATGCTGTTAATGATTAAATATTCACTGTCTAATATTTAAAATGATATAAAATTAGTTTTAAATGATATAATAATATTATGCACCAGTAATTATGTTATGTTTGCAGTATGATTTGTTTGCAGTATGTCATGTAACTTGGTCTTCCTTTGATCTACGGCTTTTCAAGATACCGTATTAGTGTTAGTTATCTTAAATTCTCTAGTTTTGTAAAACCTACTAACGGATAAAGTTACCCATTATGTCTTCTTTTTCTTACCAGCTTAGGAGCAATGAATTGATACATAATGTTGGCACGTCAATGACCTTTGGATTTGGCACCATAGCCTGCTGGATTCAGTCCATCCTGACATTTAAAATAAACATAAAGAAGGAAGGAAGAAAAGCTGGAATCCCCAGAGTTATATTATCAGCAACAATAACCGTCTGTGTTATTATCTGTATCCTTTCATGTGGAAAATGCACAGTGTGTATCTGGAATATATAGTTTCTTGCTTTCATTGAGGTTTCACCACACCAAATATATTGCAATTCTTAAAACCAATGGTATTCACGTGTCCCGAGCTTGTTTGTGCATTTCTAAATGATAAGAATGAGCTCATAAATATTTGTACTGTAACCTAGCAGGAATCACTGAGAGAATCCAGAGAAATGTACAATGTTCCATTGCCCTCCAATTAGAATGTACAGAAGCAAATATCTTAAGGCACCAACGGCCAGATTTACTAAGCTGTGGGAAAGGAAAAGTGGAGATGTTGCTTATAGATTCTACTAAGGTAGAGAGAGAAAGATATACTGGATGTCTAAAAAAACACTTTCTAATAATAAAATATATATATAATGCATCAGTAACTAATCAGCCTTTTAAATATCAGTAATTAGAGAGGATGGAGCATAAGCAAATATAACTGTAAGTACCAATAAATAAACAAATACTAAATACAGCCCCTGATAAAAGACTAATAATGAATATGAAACCCTAAAATATAAGAATAGGTGTATATAAATTAAATAATAGCAGCAGAATAAGATGGGTAAAAAGAATAACAGCGCTAGATATAACATGAATATATAAAACTAAAGTCCATGAACTATGCGGCACACAGGTGATGTAAATGTATTCGAATGGGGTTCCACAAAATAGTCCACTGCTGAATCAAGGGCTTTCATCCATATTGATACATAGGGATAAAAAACTAAAATAAAACAACAATTTATCTATTAATGTTATATCTAGCGCTGTTATTCTTTTTACCCATCTTATTCTGCTGGTTTTAGTTCTAAGAGGTTTTTGGACCCTCTTGTGGTAAATTGTTCTGCAGCTGGGTTAGCGCTTTGATAGATACCTTACCCATATTTTAAATTAAATAATAGTCCGGAATTGATAATAATATAAAAGATCACTTAGTGTCAATAGTAAGAGTTCATTCAAAACATGAGACACTGTCCACAGCTTGAACTAACTAGTAAAAAAAAATGTATAATTCACTGGTTTCCTCCTTGAATAGTGGCAAATATCACTGTTGATAGAAAAAGTGTGTTAGAAGAGATCTTCTGTTCAATATAGTAGACCATGCGGTGGACTAAAGCACAGTCTTCCATAGTTCTATTGCAGCAGTCAGGAGGTCATTGAAAATAAGGTCCGATATCGGTCCTGGGGGATCCTGCTTCCCTGCATGTTTAACAGGTGTCCCCAATCCACAAAACACTATCTGTGTTGGGGACACCTTTTTCAATGACCTCCTGACTACTGCAATAGAACTAAGGAAGACTGAACTTTTGACCACCACCCGGAATCTTAGCTGTCTTGGTTTCACCACTTACCTATCGGCAGGCTTAGTAGGTGTTTTCTTTGTATTTATGCAATTTCTAAAATATATTCCTATCATTTCACATTTGACACAAAGTCTTACATTTGCCTGTTCCACCTCTCTATACAATAGCTATCCATTCAATAATGCATATAAAGTTTAAATCTGAATATTTCATCTCAAAACCCTAACAAATCAACCAAGTTTAAGTAGAGACAATTGTTGTAAACAGTGCCGTCAAGAGGATTTCTGGGCCCCGGTACAGCAAATCCCCCCTCCCCCCATAGTTGACAAGTATAAATACATCTGTGCAAAACCAAAACGAAACTGAAAAGGCATTTATGCTAACATAAGTGATGAAGTCGCCGCTGAGAAAATGCTGCTTCCGAAATAGAGACAACCAAAAACTCCTGTTTGGCTGTCTCTAGTGCGAAAATAGCGCTAATTAGAAGATTTTATTAATTAATGGGTAAGTATGCTGATCAGTATACTTACCTATCATTTATTCAGAGTTTTAGGGTTAGGAGTCTATGGGGAGCCTTAGGGTCAGGCTACATGGAAGGAAGGGTTAGGGAGATATAAGGAGAGGGTAAGGGTAATATAAGGGGAGGGTTAGGGTAGGGTAGTTTGCCGCCCCATCTTCTTTCATTGGTGGATCATTTGCTTCTATTCTGTGACCAGAAGTAACCGAAAAAGGATTGTTCTTAGCGGTGACCCACACCTCTAACATATTAACATTATGTGATATAGCTTATTCTTCAACTATAAATGCAGACATTCCAAAAATTATAAGAAGCAGAATGTTGAAATATAAGCACCAAAACTGTATTTATTTAAATAAATTTGACCTTAAAATAATCTAACCTAAGCATAAAATATAGCATAGCATTCCAAGTATTACATAGCTTATTTGAAATTTTCTTTTACATAAAATTTGCTCAGATTTTATCTTCGAGTGGATGAAAATGAACATATATGCGCCAAGAGTTCAGTGGGTGCTGGTCATGTGCTTTGTAACTTTTTTTGGCACTCTGGCTGTGGAGTTCCGCCACTGCAGATTTGAAATAATTTGCGTTGAGAACCAGGACAACCAAGAGATGTTCCAGAGCATGTCTGAAAACATGTCCGACATGTCAGAGTACCAAACGGATCAGTTGTAATATGGACCCACCTAACCAGGGCTTTATGTGTACATGGAAGACATGAACTGAAACATAGTTTCAAATTAAATGTGAAAACATGAAAGTTGACTATAAAGGACAATCCAAATGGTTATAAAACTTGGTTTCAGTGTTATTACAATGACCTTTTTTAAACTTAGATTTCTATACCTTTTTTTTTTTTTTGCCTCATTTAGTATTTGTGAAGAAACGTCAGCAGCTGACTGCCCATGTGCTCCTTGGCCTAATGTTCCTAAAGTGCAAATATAAAGGTTATTTTAGAAAGCACGGAATTTTTTTTAGCTTTTATTCTGGCTTTGGATTGTTTAAAACATTCTTTCATAACAATGAACACATACGAACAGCGATAATATCCACTGGCAAAATGTCAGTCATTTAGATATGAATGTGTTGTGTATGTCTCAATTGCTATGGTTCATATTGCTGTTTTTGGAGAAATGATTTTACTCTAACAGTTTTTTTTACTACTCATAAGGCAGCTTTAACCACTTACTTAAACATATACATAATCATATACAGTATTTAGATAAGTCTGTGTAAATCCACTGTAGGAATAATTCCTGTGCACCAATCTCTTTTGTTGAAATGGCCCCGGCAGCTAAATGTAAATTCTTGACATCTACACGACATTGGTAGGCTACCCTCATCAATGTGATCATGGGCACACCTTATTCTACAGACTTATCCAGTCTTTGTTATGCAAATGATTAGATTGCATATTTAAACACTACTGGCATTTTGTATAATAGTAAGATATAAAATTACTGTTTTTGTTTTGTTACCATAACACAGTTAAAGGCAGTCTATGGCACTCCATGTGTTAAGAAACTACATCTATACTTGTGCTAAAGGGGCAAAGTGGGACTTGTATGTTCACACCACCTGAAGTGTCTCAGCTTGCCTGTGCCATAGATAGATAGTTATAGAGATATGCACACCCTAGTAAACATGGCAGAACACAATAGGATTGTATATCAAAAAATCTATATCTATAAAAGTATTTTTATATCCAAGGATAATTATATGTGTAATTGGTCAGTAATGTTTACTTTTATACATTCAAACACATTTATTTCACCTTTGTTTGTGTTTTATTTTGTTGTGTTTTTTTTCCATTTGAAACTGTGAAAAAATTGTATTGTAATTTGATGCTTTTACAGCTTACAAAATAGTTTGACATAGGACTTTTTTTTTTTATATATAAGTAGTAACGGTAGTAGTATTTTTTTACTGTTACTTTTACTGTTACTGTTATTTTTATATGTATGATATTACCAGCATACGTTAGAATATGTTTACACATAAAAGTAAAAAAAAAAAAAAGAAAACAGCGTTTATTTCAAATAATATACTATTAACTATGATTCATTTATTAATGTACAAATAATGTGGTAAAATTGGTGTGACACACCAATTTCACCAGTATCTACATGGATATGTAACTCTGGTTGGCCACATTTGCATTGGTGCTTTTTAACTTTCAATCCACAAACAAGATCATGTTTTGCTGATTGGAATTATTTCCTTTGATTAAATAGATGGAGAAAGTGTGTATACAATAAGCACACCAACTTTTCCTACTAACAAAGATAGATGAGAAGTAATGTTTGCCCTTGTCTTAGTTGTAGTGTTTAAAATGTTGGGTCCTAACCACCTTGGCTTTGAAATGGAATCAATACCTGGGTGCTTTTACTAGACAGTTCCAAGGAACATGAACTGAACATGCACCTTAAATGTACTTAGTGAAAATGGGCCAGATCCAGACTTAATTTCACTTTAAGTACGATTTTGTAGCGTGTTTACGCAATTGTAAGTATTATGCACTCCCCCGGGCACTCCCCTCGGATGTACCTAATTTACTTGATTTACGAGTACCAAACCCTACCTAAACTTTTTCTTGTGTAACTACGATCGTACGTAATGGATTGACGCACGTAACTGCCTAACCCAGCCCATACTGTACAATTTAAATACCTCCCTCCGCCTATAGTGCGTATTACTGGCTGTTGTAGTGATGACAAGCCCCTTCGTACGTTGTTACATGGAAGGTATGTACGATCAGAGTTATGACACCTAACATCTGCTGTGCGCATGCGCAGTACATACAAATAGTCAAAATGACAAATGCAGCAAGTGTAAATACGCTCTCGTACTGAACTCTGGATATGGCCCAATATTACTTACTCTTTCCACTTTTCTGTGGTTTATAAATGAGCTTGAAAATTCTGGACCGTATTCAGAATTAAGAGTGTTTTCCGTGCCTTCGTAATAGATCCGTACGTTCATCCAAAATAAGTACGTTTTGCAAAATGAATAAATTTCTGAACACTTCCGTGTTATGAAAGCAACCTTATCATTAGCGTGCGTATATGTCACAAAAGTTAAACGTTCGCATATATAACCGCACGTTTTCTGCATTACCACGCCTATTTTTTGCTATTTACATTCCAGTTGATGCCTACTAATTAATAATCCGTCCGATCTTTTATATTCATACGGATTTTTTGACGTGCGGAAATTACTTACGCATCTTTCCAATTACGCTTCATATCTCCATTTTCTGCACATGCGCCCTGAATAGAAATCACTCCACTTACGCATTTTGCTTGCGTAAGTTACCAGACATTCTTAATTCTGAATCTGGTCCTATGTTATTATGTTGTAACTTTAAAAAAAAAAGATATTACATTGCGATGTATGCTTAAAGGCTTATTATACAATTCTTGCTTTTCAATATGAACAAAATTAATATAATGATAAAGACATATAATCAATGTAAATAAGCATATCTTCTCAATCGAGGTAAAATCCAAGTTAAATAGTGATGTGGAAACAGTACCTTAAGAATGATCTTATAGCACTTGAGGCAGTTGGATTGAAAACGCTGCCAGGTGTTAAAAGCAAGTAGTAATATCAAACAGAGGAGATCTCCCACCATTAAATTACTGCCAGGTATAATTTATAGGCAGTAAAAACATATAATACTTCTAATCCAATGCTGTGACACAGAAAAAAATCACCAATTAGGGTAGAAAATGTTTACTTTTGCAACTAAACTCTGCCTCCCTATGCTGCATTCCATGCAAAAATAAGCCTTCGTAGAGGGGGGAGGGGATTGGCCACCTACCATGCACACGTGATACGCATGGTGGGTGGCCCTTGGCATTTAAGCTATACAGTAAGGGCTGGTTTTGGTCCTTATGTACAATCCTACATTCCACACACAGAGTTGAATACGGAATATATAAGGTGGCCACCAGGGCACGGATCCACTATCCATACGTAGGAGAGCAGGGGAAATGTAATGTTCTACTGCATGCGGTACTGTGAATCAGTTCCAGAGGCTACAACAGAATTCATATTAAATCTGGCCCAATGCTATTATTTTTAAAAGGTTTTGATGAGCCGGACATCATCCTACCATTTATTTTTATTTGATACCAAAAAATTCAGTACAAGATAATAACAGGGTTAAATGTTAACTGTGAAAAATAGAGAAGTTATTTCTGTTTGAGCCAGGGAGTGCAATGAAAAACCCAATTTCGCACTTTGATGTCTGTAAAAGTTTTAATTGTCAAGTATTGCTAATACCCCTTTCAGATCACCACCCCGGCAATATCCTGGGTTCACAGATCCGGGATATTGCCGGGGCAGCAGAGGATCCCAGGGTCACAGACCCCGTTTCACACTGCAGGGCAGACCCGGGAAATTCAGAGACCCGGGTCTGCCCTGTCGTCATCAAACATTTGTTGCCAGGTAAACAGTAAAAAAATTACCCGGGTAGCACCTTTCACACTGCACCCCTACCAGTGTCGGACCCGGGAATAACCCTTCTTTTCACCCGGGTTGAATTCCCGGGTCTTCTGACACGGGTCCACCGGAAGTACCCCTTTCACATCTCCATGAAATACCCGGTATTTTGCCGAGACCCAGGTTTTTGGCGAAAATCCCGGGTATTTCGTGGTGATGTGAAAGGGGTATTATAGAACCATTGATCATTTAAAATAAGTAATCCGCACGGTGCTCTGTAATTAAGCACAGAGGAGGGCAATGCATGTCCCTGTCATTCCTCTCCTTCTTGCACTTAAGTGTCCAGAACCCTACCTTAACTTTACCACATTGATCTGTGGCCGCACAAAACTGCTTTTCCCCATCCCTGGCACTTAATTAGCATATCTAACGCTGCCTTACAGGCGGGGTTTAGGCATGCGGATATTAAGTGCCAGCCCCTTTTATGGAAGTTCTTCTGTACTAAACAAATTTCTGTCTGGAAGAACTTAAGACGTAACATCTAGCGATCACACGCGCCAATGTTACATGTAAAGGGCACTTATGCAAGAGACTTGTGTAAGTCCCCTTAAGTGCGTAAATAATATAATAAAATATATGGCAATTGTACTGCCATTTCAATCTACAAACATGTGGAAAGCAGATGTCTCAGTTTATAGAATTTATCTGGACTTTCAGCGTAACATCCTTTAGCAATTAGCTTAACAAGAGTTTATATATTGCTGCATTAAGAGTTTCAAGTTTCTTTATGGCATTTAAAAAGTATATGTTAAGCCAGAATATAACAATATGTTTTTCTACATGTATGCAAATTCATATATTTTCTGTTATAAATATGGCATGGCTTTAAAATACAGGAAAAACATTAGCACCATCTTGTGGTCACAATGCATTTGGAAAATGTGTATTCTATGGGTAAACTGTGAAAGCTGGAGTAAATCACAATTCAGTATAGTTTTTGAGCCTTTCTTTATTTGCTATTGAGTTTTTTTATTTTCACATTGGGGTAGATCCAGAACTACGTCCGTCTTCCATAGACGGCCATAATTCAATGAACAATAGCTACTGCGCATGCGTAGTAGCTATTGTGTGATCACAATTCAGTTTTTGAGCCTTTCTTTATTTGCTATTGAGTTTTTTTATTTTCACATTGGGGTAGATCCAGAACTACGTCCGTCTTCCATAGACGGCCATAATTCAATGAACAATAGCTTAGCTACATGCGTAGTAGCTATTGTGTGTAATCTGCGTATCGTTTCGATACGTAGATTGCGTATATGCGGTCTTTTAGACGCATGCGCAGTAGCTATTGTTCATTGAATGGAACGGAATTCTATGGAAGACGGACGTAGTTCTGGATCCGGCCCATTGTGATTTTGCAGTCAAACTCACGCTGTGGGACTGATCCAGACTTTGAGAGTAACAGTAACAACCTCAAATCTGCACCTGCACAAAACATGTTGCACTGTGGGACTTGCAAATTATTATTATCAGTATTATTTTTATAGACACATGGA
>WWET01002279.1:154337-176906 GCA_011038615.1 Limnodynastes dumerilii
GTGTATGATGAAGGGGCACAGTGTGTGTGTATGATGAAGGGGGCACAGTGTGTGTATGATGAAGGGGGCACAGTGACTAGGAGCACAGTGTGTGTGTGTATGATGAAGGGGGCACAGTGTGCGTGTATGATGAAGGGGGCACAGTGTACATGTGTATGATGAAGGGGGCACAGTGTGAGTGTATGATGAAGGGGGCACAGTGTGATTGTATGATGAAGGGGGCACAGTGTGTGTGATGACGGGGGCACAGCGTGTGGGTGTGTGTGTTATGAAGGGGAACAGTGTGTATGTGATTAAGGGGCACAGTGTGTGTGTGTGTGATGAAGGGGGCACAGTGTGTGAGTGTGTGTGTGTGTGTGTGTGTGTGATGCAGGGGGCACAGTGTGTGTATGTGTGATGAATGAGGGAAAATGTGTGTGTGATGAAGGGGGCACAGTTTGTGTGTATAATGAAGGGATAACAGTTGAAGGGGGCACAGTGTGTTTGCTGAAGGGGTAACAGTTGAAGGGGCACAGTGTGTGTATAATTAAGGGGTACAGTGTTTGATGATGGGGCACACTGTATGATGAAGGGGCACAGTTAAGGGGCATAGTTAATATTAGTCATAGTTAAAAGCTAACATAGTTCATTTAAAAAAAAAAAACGTTATTAGCTGCAATGTTAGATTTATCAAATAAAAAATAAAAATGTAATGTAATTGTTCTGTATGCACTTGGTAATTCCTGCTTTTTTTGTATATTTTTACTTTTGGTGTGCTGCGGAATTCTGGGAAGGGCTTAGGTGTGCCAAGGGTGAAAAAAGGTTGAGGAGCACTGGTAGATAGATATACAAAGAATGTGATAACTTGGCGCTGGTTCAAATGAGAACATAAAATAGAATAAATAAAAATAAATAAAATAAAATAAATAAAAATATAAACAATTTATTAATCAAAAACCACTTCAATATGTAGGCAATCTATTTAAATTTTAACAATAGGCCAAGTCACTATTTATAGGCTGTAGACTGTAGTGATCCAAATACACCCCTTTGGCAAAACAATAACTTCAACAAGCTACAAATGTAGCAAACAAATCTCAGTCCTTGTTAATTCGAGTTTGGTGCTTGGGGGTGTAATACAGTAAATGTCCTCAATGAATTACAGAAGTACCAGAACAATGAATACCCATTGTGATCAAAGTCGCTTGTTAGAAAGTTTCAAACTTTGTATGTAAAGAGATGTGGCACCCCCATAATGTTAGCACCCCTTTAATTGTTAACTTGGGAAAACCTATTTTAATTGGTGGTTCAGGGCTGTTACTGGGCAGGCTTTGGTGGCTGGCGCATGGGAAGAGTTGCTAGGCAACAGGTCAACAATAGCGCAAGGGCAGTGGCATGAGCTGGGTCTAGAAGGTTCTGGCCAGGGGAGAAGGAGCAGGAAAAAGCAGTTGAAAAGTGTCAGTTGGTGCAGAGAGTGAGTGGTGACAGGCTGAAGGAGATCGGTGCTGAAGTGAGCTGCGTCCTGTGACTTACCTGAGGTGGAGATTTGGTGTCCCTGGGTGCCGGAGCGGGGATTGTGGAGACGGAGGTGTGCCATTAGCGGTGTGGAGAGCTGGTGTCGGGAGGTGGAGACAGTCCGGAGGGTGTGTGCGGAGCTGGGGTCGAGCCTGTGAGAGGGGAGCCAGAGAAGTGACAGAGAGAAAGGCGTAGAGCTGCAGTAAGAAGTAAGCCAGGAAAGTGGCAGAGAGAGAGAGAGAGCAAGGAGTACAGCTGATAGACGGTCCTGAGGTATCGGGTAGTAGAAGCAGAGTATCGGGTAGTAGAAGCAGGAGAGCGGTTGAAGCGATGAAATAAAGTTGAGGGGACAATATATTAAGATGGTACCAGTGAATTGGAAGGGTTTGGCAGAAAGGAGGAAAGGAGAGTTCTGCTGAAAGGCCGTAGCTGCACCCAAGGGAGAGTGTAAGTAGAAGATATATATATAGCCCAAGAGACTGAGGGTCTGGACTAAGGGGTCTTAAAGCTGATAGACTGGTGGGAGTATACCTAATACTAAGGAGTATTGGTACATTTTAAAAGTAAACTAATTCTGTCACATGAATTGTCCTTTTAGTGGATTAGCTGCAGAATGTATAGATATAACTAAGTTAGACTGCATAGTCATTACTAAGTGATTCTTCTGTAAATTCTATGTAAAATTCTTGAATTCGTTGTGGGCTTAATATTTATTTGAGAACTAAAAGCTTGTTTTGAAGTGTCATTTATTGGCTCTGAGAAAGTAACAATTCAGCAGCCAGGAGCCTGCAACTGTTTTCCAAAGACTCAAGAGCTCCAGTTTCCCAGCTTATTAAACAAAACCTTATGTAAATTGTAGTTAATGAACATAAAAAAGGTTTTTTGTTGCTCTAAATGTATTTTACTGATACAAATATTATTCTATGGATTTGCTGATTTTAGATGTAGTGTAATATTTTTAGTAGATTTAGTGTAATAAGATTAAGTCATAGGTTAGCTTGAGGAAGCAACAAATGGGTTGCAATCTAATATAATACTTGTTTTCTAATATTACTTTAATCACTGTAATGTATGTTCTGACTGTTTATATGACACGCTCTGTCAATGAGTCTAAGGACTGAGCTACAATTGTCTTGAAAACCATATGTAAAGTTTTCTGCTGTTCATTAATTGCTAAAATTTAACCGCAACAGAGAAAAGTAAATGAAAAATATTTTCAAACCAAAGACGTTGTCTGGTCTTATTCTTTGAGTCCTAAATACTCTAAACCCA
The DNA here is from genome assembly GCA_011038615.1 of Limnodynastes dumerilii. Lineage (NCBI taxonomy): Eukaryota > Metazoa > Chordata > Amphibia > Anura > Limnodynastidae > Limnodynastes > Limnodynastes dumerilii. Next base: position 157,104 of record WWET01002279.1, read on the forward strand.
CATTTCGTAATACACAAATCCTGACACCCCCAACATCTGGGGTATTACAGAGAGCTCTCAAACTTTACAGCACAAGTTTATCCATCTTTACCAACCAGACGCAGCTGCGAGTGCACATAATGTCAGGTGCATCTGTCGGGCAGCAGTGTTTGGACGCGTCCAGCTCATTGCATTATTGCAGACACTACTTTCAGTTCCCTGAGTATCGTACTCTGAGGGAAACGTTCATCTGTGTCATCAGCCATACTGGACACCCGGACCAACACCACATGTTTGCTGGTTACCTAAAGAGGAGCATTGCCTATTGGAGCTCCGGAACCTTTCACAAGAATGCACTGTAACACTGGCGGATCCTGGAGACTGCTAAATACAGGCGGTAAGAAGTTTTTCCACTCTCTTTTACACGTTGGCCATCGGTCTGTTTTGTGTCAATACCTGAAGTATCCAATACCCTGTGTCCAACAGGGAGTTACTAGACTGCCACATTTGTCGCTTACTGAGGACATTAAGTTAGAAACTTTCTAACAAGTGACTTTGATCACAGCGGGGATTCATTGTTCTGGTACTTCTGTTATTCATTGAGGACATTTACTGTACTAGTGACTTGGAGCTCTATTTACTTACCTTCCTCGTTCCCTGTGAAGGAAGCTGCATCAGGCTCGCTCATCATCGCAGCGAGCCTGGCAGCTTCCTTCACATGATTTACAAATACTCACCCCTCCTTCGAGGTCCCGCGATGAGTAGAAAAATTTCAGTGCCAACATGAGAAACACTGAACATGCGCACTGCTTCTGTTTTGGCACTTTGTGCATGTGCAGTGTATTCATGCCGGGACTGGACAGCTGCAGCCGGACAGGATGCCCGGACAGGTGAGTGAATGTAAAAACATTTTTTTTTTATTATTATTATTTTTTAACTGGGGCACGATTCTGATGTATTCCGATGGTCTACCTAAACATGCTACCCTTTTCCTCCTCCTAATAACAGCTATTAGGGGGGGGAAGAGGGGTATATGGGGACATCGCCAGAATACTTGCCACTGAGCTGCCATTAGTCTGAAGCCGGGAGCGGAGTGTAAAACTCCGCTCCGACGTTTTGTAAGTATGCTCCCCTTCATTTTAATGCGATAGGGCCAGTTTTGAAGTGAAAACTGGCCCTATCGCATTAAAATGATCCTTGTAAATAGAGCCCTATGCCTATTGTTAAAATTTGGATTTTGAAGTGGATTTTGATTAAATTGTTTATATGTTTATATTTTTATTTATTCTATTTATTTTTTATGTTCTCCTTTGAACCAGCGCCAGCTTATCACATTCTTTGTATATCTATACAGGTGTGTGTGTATATGTATGTGTATATATATATATATATATATATATATATATATATATATAGGCTTATCATATATTTTTAAATGTATGTAACAACATTTCTGACTTTCATTTTAAATATATGAATATGGTTTGTCACTGGTAAAGTGCTGGGGTGCAGAACCTGCTCTATATTAACTTATAAATTGATTTAAGCAACCTTCATTTTGTGTGTTTGTTTTAATGCTTGTCTGAGATAGCAGCTCACAGGGGGTGCTGTCCCCGAATTATTGTTTTGGAGACTTGGGGACCTCTGCAGGGGGTGAGTTCTCAATTAAAAAGTACATAATATATGTACATACATATATATGAGTTGTTACATGTGTAAGTGTCCAGATTTCCTACAGACAGCGAGGAGTGCAGGAGGCGTGCACTTCCCGCTACGAGAGCGTACCTACTGACCCTTGCACGCACGTAAGCGTGCAGGTTTATGGATCTTCTCTGTAATTACTTTATTTCTATGTAGATGGTGGCTGCAAGAAAAGTTTAAAGAAAGGAACTACAGGCCCTTGTGCTGGGGCGAGTCAGTACCCTTACCTCTATCACTTGTGCATGGATACCGATATATTGCTAATAGTTGCAAAATATACTGTCACTTATTGAAATATTGCAGGCCACTGCTAATTCAAAGGTGGAAAGTGTTGGGAGCGGGGCCTGGATCTCGAGGCGTTGTTCTGTAGCTCCCATGCAGAGATCCTGCTAAATATCCTTTTTGTGGCAATTCCCCAGTTTGACGACATTCACAGACAGCGGGGAACGGTCCAGCCGAGTCTTGGAAGCAGTGGAGAGTGTGCGGCACATCTGTGCGGTATTAAGGTCTGGCCGCGTTCCCTGTGTGCGGCTGCCGGGCAGTGTGAGCGGGAGGACGGCAGCAGAGGTAGAGAGACAGCTGCGGTAGCGCTTGTGGCTGGAAAAGGGCATCGGATACTGGCTGACAGGTTTCTGGGCGCTTTGGGACTGTGGTTTTATATTTATTCACTGGCACTGTGAGCAAAGCTGTTTCCCTCTCCCTGTGAGTGGCGTGCAAATCTCCCGTGCTGTGAGAGGAGGCCGCCATCTTAGTTTCTGTTCCCCGTCCTTGCTGCACGGAGAGTGTTGGAGAGGGTCCCTGTCAGGGTATTGGTGTAATCCACACATTGCTCTGCTCACTGCCCACTGATTCATCTGCTACCTGGATACAAATTTGGTGACATTATTGTATATTGTGATCACTTATAAAGCTGCTCTCATCTAATGCTGGGGTGCATGCTGGTGTTTCTCTCAAAGTTCTCCTATTCTCATTTTATGCACCTGGTTACAAGTCCAGCTCTTGCTACATATTGGAGGTACAGATTCAGCTGCCATCAGCCAGTGCCTCTATCTATTTTGCTGCATAATTTTTGTTAACTTACCTCTCAGTCTGGACATACAGTGTGCTTCTGCTATTATGGATACTACAGTTACAGCTGTATTCTGCTAATACTTGGCTGCATATCTGTGACTTTTGCTACATTCTACCAGTCCTACTTTTCATCTGGATACAAGCTATTTTACTGCTTTGCCCTAGCGATACAGATTTGGCTCCGTTTCTGAGGTGCAGGACTGCATACCAGTGCCCTATTTGAGGAATTGCTTTACTGCTTTTAACTCTAGTGGACAGCCCCTCAGAGATCACTTCTCGGAGGTTGCGGTTACAGTTGCTTTCCGTATTCACAGTACCACATGCCAGTGACTTTCTGTAACTTTGCTCATCCTCCTATAATCCTGCTCACAAGTTATACAGCTGCATTTCTTGATCCTTGTTTCTCTTATATAAGTGCTTGCACCACCTGACTACTGTGAGCAGTTGGACTTCAATTTAACTCTAAATTGCAACTGACCGGTCTGCTAATCTGCCTCTTATAGGGAAACCCAGTAATGCGGCTGCCGCAGCAGCCAACCTCGAGAAATATGCCAGATCCTCCTTAGCAACTGGCTCTCAGGGTGCCTCGTCTTCTTCACGGGAAACTCCACCTCCCTCATGTCTGGATGCACCAGCTGAGTTCACATCATCTCCTACTTTGGCGCAGGTCCTGCAGGCCATCACGGATTCAGAGGTACGGGTAATGGGCAAGTGTGGTGAGATCCAGGTGGATTTATCCTACATTCAGCAGGAGATACAAACAGTCCGGGAAAGCGTGGGAGAACGGGAGAGAGTGGGAGAAGCTGAACAGCGGATCTCTGCGCTTGAAGACCTCACTAATCCTATGAGGGAGCAGTTGGATGCTGTCTGTTCTCAAGTCAATCTCTGGAAATCCAAGGTGACGGACCTGGAGGGTCGTTTGAGACGTAATAATATAAGGTTTGTGGGGTTCCCTGAGAGAGTGGAGGGGGCTGACCCGGCTCGCTTCCTGGAGGATCTTCTCATACGTGAATACGGCAAAGAGTCCTTTTCTGCGCAATTTGCCATAGAAAGGGCGCACCGTCTGTCTCCACAGTCGCCACCTCCAGGGGCTTCGCCATGCACCTTGATTGCCAAGATCCTTCATTTTCGGGACCGTGACATCATTCTGCGCCTTTCTCGGGAGAAGGGCCCTATTCGGCTGGATAATGCCTTGGTCTCAGCATTCCCTGACTTTGCCATGGAGGTTCAAAAGTCAAGGGCGCAGTTCCTCCCAGCAAAACGTTGCCTAAAGGAATTACAGCTACCATATGCTATGTTGTTCCCGGCGAGATTGAGAGTTGCAGCTGATGGTACTACACACTTCTTCAGCACTCCGAAAGAAGTAATGGATTGGATTGATTGCAGAGGCCACAGGAGACGACAGGCGCCGCCGTGATTCAACTTAAGAACTGCTCCTGCCTCCTGATTGAAGGGAGGGATTGCTGATATCTGCTTTAGATGTGATAAGTATAATGAACTGCTGATTACAGTTATTATTAGTATTGCAATTTAATGTTTTCAATGTTTTCGATGATACGTGTATTGCGTATATGCGGTCTTTTAGACCGCATATACGCAATCTACGTATCGAAACGATATGCAGATTACGTACAATAGCTACTACGCATGCGCAGTAGCTACTGTTTATTGAACATTGTTTTCGATATGCTGGTAAGATTGTTAGTATATCACTTGCATAGCGTATCTCTCTTTTCAAATGTCTATTCCCTGGGCTGTGATAGTATTACTGTTGTAATTAAGTGGGATAGTCACCCAAGGGGAGTCACATCGCAGATATAGCTTTGGTGATTAGCCCTTAGGTTTATTATTTGTAATACACTACCTTATTATCTATCTTATTGGATAGGTAGGGATTTAGGTTAAGAGTATTGAAGTTTTAGGTTTTGGTTAAGAATAGTTTTGGGGACGGTTGGGCTCTAGGTATTGCTCAAGTTGGGATGGGTAATACAGGGTAGGAGTGGGAAGGTTTTGGGGGGTTGGTTAGTAGGGTCATTGAGGTGTCCTGTCTTAAGGTTGCTGTGATTGAACTATTTGGTATAGTAAAACAGCGGTGTTGTTCTAGGGTCCTCGGGCAATGGGATGCTTGGTCTTGCAGTGTTGTCTTAATCTCCTGTTGGTATTGTACTATAGATGGGCATGACTGGTAGTCTAAGGGTATAGGCATGGAATGTTCGGGGGATAAATGATAAAATAAAAAGGTCCTTGATATTGCAGCATGTGCGTAAACATAAGGTGGACATAGTTTGTCTGGTTGAAACGCATCTTATGGGGGGACAATTATTAGCTCTTAAGAAGCAGTGGGTGGGCTGGGCTTTTCACTCCACCTGCTCTTCTAACTCTCGGGGGGTTTCTATATTGATTAACAAAAATGTAAAATTTATTTTTGGTAGTGTACAAACTGACCCATATGGCCGTTATGTCTTTATTAGTGGTACTTTGGACTTATCGCCGATCCTTATCCTCGGTATTTATATCCCTCCCCCATATTCGCATGATATCATGAGAAAATCTGCTACCTTCATGGCCACCTTTCCAGATACACCTGTGCTTTGCTTGAGGGATTTCAATAATGTCCTCAACCCGGAACTTGACAGGTGGAGAGAATTCTCTCCTGGGGTGGTCTCTACAGATAATCCCTTCTCCAAATTGTTAGATACGCTAGGCTTGGTGGATGTGTGGAGACTCAGAAATCCGGATTCTCGTCAATACTCCTGCTACTCCTCTACGCATCAAGCTCTATCCCGTATAGATCTTATTTTGCTATCTAGATCATTGGTTTCACATGTAGTCTCACTGAACTACCTCTCCAGAGGTATTTCAGATCATTCTCCAGTTGCGTTAGATGTAGCCATTGTGGATAATTGTGGTCAGAGATTCTGGAAATTAAATCCCTTCTAGTTGGAGCTAGTGGGGTCAGGGGCTGATTTAATTTCGGATTGGGGTGATTATTTTCAAGATAATAAGGAGACACTGGATCCAACAGTGATGTGGGATGCTTTCAAAGCAGTCCTGAGAGGGACTACGATACAGCGGATTGCTAGGTTAAAAAAGTTTTATAGGGCAGAAGAGGAGTCTTTGGAGAAGGAGTGCAGGCGTTTGGAGGCAATTTATGTGAGATCTCATCTGGCGGCAGATGGGCAGGCCTGGTTACGGGTGCAGGAGTGGTCGGACCATCTATTTGCTAAGTCTCGCAGGCGGCTGTTGTTCCTTGGTCATTTGAACTATCAGCAGGGTGACACGGGTGGGGCATATATGGCCTATTTGGCTGGGGGGGAGCAGGCCGTGGGCATATTGTTGAGATTCTTGATGATAATGGGGTTAAAAAAAAATAGGACATCCGACATAGCCCAGGTATTCTTTCAGTACTTTAAATCGGTATATGCATCTAGGGCCACATACCATCTTGATGATTTACGGGCTTACCTGCAGGGTGTTGTTTTTCCTCGGCTTTCTATTGAGGCGGCGAATAGTTTAGAAGCCCCATTCACTGAGGAAGAAATAGGAGCAGCGTTGAAATCATTTCCCAATAATAAGGCCCCAGGGATAGATGGTGTTCCTATCGAACTCTTTAAACAATTTCACTCATTTTATATCCCACGGCTATTAGAATTATATGATGGTCTGCTGGACCACGGAACTCTTCCATTATCTATGTTGGAGGCCCTAATAGCGGTTATACACAAGCCTGGTAAGTATCCTTTACTCCCTTACTCGTATCGCCTAATGTCATTATTGTCCGCTGATATAAAAATTTTAGACAAGCTTCTTGCTATTAGGCTAAATAAGGTTATATTACAGATAACACACCCAGACCAGACAGGCTTTATGCCTGGGAAATCCACTGCTATAAACCTCCGGAGACTATTTACACATCTTCAGATGCCTCATGAAGCTGAAGGTGGTAGTATCCTTAGATGCGGCCAAGGCCTTTGATTTAGTAAAGTGGGGCTATCTGTGGGAGGTTTTAGACTGTTTGGGCTTTGGACAGAGCTTTATCAGATGGATACAGCTGCTATATTCTGTGCCCGCTAGGGTGTGTATCAATGGTTATACATCTGCCCGCTTTGAGTTGGGTCGAGGTACGAGACAGGTGTGTCCCCTTTCCCCAGCTTTGTTCGCCCTCGCTATTGAGCCGCTAGCGTGTCTTATTAGGCAGCAAGACACCATACTCGGCCTTGCTGCGGGTAATGGTACAGATAAAATAGCGATCTACGCGGATGATATGCTGCTGTTTCTGGCGGGGGTAATCCCTTCCTATACTATTGCAGACAGTGGAGACTTCTCGGGTTTGAGAGTGAATTGGGATAAGTCTAGTGTGTGTGCCTTGCGCTGGGACCCCTCTAGACCCCTGGTTCTCCCTGGTGGTTGCCCTTTAAGACTCGTTAATAAGTTTAAATACCTTGGTATTTGGGTGTCCCCCTCTTCTATGGATTATATGCGGGACAATCTGCATCCTGTCATAGAATGGTTTAAGGCCAAGATGCATATATGGAGTAGGCTCCCTCTGACGCTCACGGGTAGAATAAACTTATTTAAAATGGTAATGCTGCCAAAATACCTGTATGTTTTACAGAATGCTCCGGTACCTGTTCCTAAAAAAAACTTTTAGATGTATTGACTCCCTGGCTTCCTCCTATATCTGGGGTGGAAAACAACATAGAATATCCCTGAATACCTTGACTAGACCTAGACAGCTTGGGGGGTTAGCCATGCCTAATATGTGGTTATATTACTTAATGGGTCAATTAGCTCACTTAATTTGTTGGATTAAGGATGCGGGCCAAGGACTTCTAGGGTCGCTACTTCGGGTGGCTGGTGCAGTCTCTCTGACCCCCTTGCAGTTTTTAATGGGAGTAAAAGTCAGAGGGAGCATGCCCCCTCTGGTTGGACAGGCCCTAATAGTGTGGAGAACAGTACATATATTGATGGGAGACAAGGTCTTGGATCCGGTCACTCCTCTCTGGGATAATGATTGTTTGTCTGAATTAAGGTCTCTCCCGGGTAGATCAAAATGGAAAGAGGCGGGAGTGCTTATGATTGGACAGATATATGATGCAGGGAATTTAAAAAGTTTTTCCACCCTTAGGGATGAATTTGGTCTATCTAACACCTGTTTCTATCAGTACTTGCAATTGAGGTATGCCTTGAACTCTCACCTGGGAGCAGGTCCAATATCATTAAGTCCTTCTCCTGCTCTGTCATTATTGACCAATGCGGCTGGTAAGCGCGCTATATCCTTTTTGTATTCAAATATGTTAGAATACACTTGGGTAAATGATCTGTCCCCTTTGAGAGATAAATGGGAGAGCGACATAGGAGGGGTGACGGATGAGGATTGGAAGCAGATGCTAATCAGCACTAAGTATGCTACTACTTGTATAAGACATCAGCAAATACATCTTTTTATCCTACACAGAGTGTATCTTTCTCCTCTAGCTCTCCAAGGAATAGGCTTAAGGAGGGATTTTCATTGTGTGAGGTGTCGGGAGAATCAGGCAGGCTTCTGGCATCTATTATGGGACTGCCCAATAATTAAAAGTTTCTATAGAGACATATGGCGATGCGTCAGCAGTACGGTTCCAGGGGGCTTCCAATTTAATCCAATAACATTTATTTTTGGTATACACATTGAGGAAAACTCTTCTGCTATAATATTTAAATATGTCATGATACTTACCTCATTAGCTTTGGTTATGGTAGCTAGGACTTGGATGGCTGCAGATCCTCCTGTTTTTCAAAATTGGGTGGCCTTGGTGAACACTACCATGAATCACGAAAAATGTATTCATACCAAGTGTAAGACTCTGCTGGTATTTCTCTCCCTATGGGGTTGTGGTAAGGGATTACCTGGTAATGCAGAGACCTCACTTTGATGCAAGAATGATTAAGGATGAGGGTGGTTTGATACATGTGGATATTGTGATGTGAAATGAAGTATTCCTGGGATATTTGCCTATAAGTATTGTACTATACTTGTTTATGCCTACACAGCAATCTTTATATAGTTCTAAAAACAACACTGTGTAGTTTCATGCTGTAGCTGTAAAAGACTGGAAAATGTATTGAAATTGTAAGTGTATAATTTACTCTCTCATTATCCTATGTTGTAAAGACGTTAACATGATGTATGCTGTGAAACTGTTATATGACACCTTGGGGGTGGTTGGGGAGGGTATTGTATGTATTGTTATTTGGTGTATGTCGGAAAATTCAAAAATAAACACACAAAAAAAAAACTGTGGAAAGTGTTGTCACTATTTATTTTGATTACTAGAGATACATTTAGTTTCTCAATAGGGTGTTCTCATATCTTATCAAAATTACTGCACAATATTAACAGTTCTTTTGTTATTCTTCCCAATTCTCTTATTTATCTTAAACCACGAGACCTTTTTTTCTAGTGCCCAAAGAGGACTATTCCCTGGACTTTCTTTTAGCATTTATAAAACACAGTTTGACTTTCCATGTACATTGTTCTCGGATGGTTTAGGTGTGTTCAGTGCTCCGTTCTCAATACTATAGATATAGTATTGAAAACTATATACATACATATAATATATGTATAAAACTTCAGCAGGGTTGTGCTCAATCGTTTAATTAAAGTTTAATATCCAATAGTAGCCCAGTATGACTAAAACAAAAAAGTGCGGAGCAATAATCCACTCGCAGGTTCTTAGGTTAAAAAAACTCTACTTTTCTGGCACCAGATTGCATAAATAGTTCAAGCAAACGCAGCTCCTCTTTGTTTGGACCAGTCCTCTTCCAATTCACTATGTGTCTAGAAAATTAAAGCAAATACAGAGGGAACCTCATGGTGCAATATCATTTTTTATTCTTAAAATTCACAAATAAAAACAGCTTAGCAAATGCGTACCAAAGTAAATTGAATCAATGATGAAATTGATTCGGTCACAGTATATTAGCAATTTTACCGCTCCAGTGGGGATCAGCATCCTGGTAGCTACTCCACACCGATTGCAGAATCCTCTAGCTGATAGCGGCTGATCAGTGATGAGGGTTACCCAGCTCCACTCCAACTCGTCATCAGACTTCGTCAGAGGGTGCCATAAAGTTTATGTTAATCAGTTTTAGGGGTCATAAAGTAAAAGGAGAAGCTTGGTAATAATCTGCCATTGGGCCAGGTCTAGAAGTAAGTTTGACAGGGAGCTTACACAAATCATTTGCGCAAGTCCCGTCTAGGAACATTATGCTAGATGTTCCGCAAGTATCCCTTTAGATATATGTCTAAAGGGGCTGACCCTTCAGATACAAATGCCGTATCTCCGCCATACAGGTGGGTATATGCATTAAATGAAGGGTTGGGAGGGGAAGCACCGTTACGACTTGATCTGCGTCAGTATGGACATAGATCAAGTCGTAAAACTTAAGGTAGCCTTGTGGACACGCAAGTGTCCAGATTTACTACAGTTAGAGGGGAGTGCCAGGGGATTCATTCAGGGGTGTGCACTACCCAATACAATGCGTAATTACAGACCCCCGCACGCAGGAGTTTGGATCTAGTCCATTGCCATTGTTAGTCATTATAAAATTATTGACAAATAGGGCATATTAATTTTACTTTATTTACTATTATTTTAATTCAATTTGAACTAAAAAAAAAACAAAAAAACAAAAAAACAGGAAACAAGCAGATTTGAAGTATTGTATGCTCATTGTGGAGGAGGTAAGGCAAGCTGATGAAATGAGGTTATAAGATGGTAACTTGATTTCTCCTCATCTGTTAGTGCTGCATTGCCAGGTCTAACTACTAGAGCCACGTGTACTCCTGCTTCCTTTGCAGCTTCAGCTTCTGTAACAACAAAAACAGATTGAGACAATTCAAATGAAAATAATACACATGTATATTTATGTATGTATGTATGTATGTATGTATGTATGTATGTATGTATGTATGTATATATATATATATATATAAAAATCAGCTGAAAGGTTACAAAGCACTAAACGACTCTGATTGCGATTTACAAATAACTTGTCCTATGCCAGTAACAGCCCGCATAACTTGCCCTCTGCCAGAAATGGCCCCCTTGCCAGCATAAAAAGCGCTAAACTTTCAGGTGCTGGCAAGTTTTTTGTTTTTTTTTGAACAGCATTCAGCACTAACAGACCGGAGCACTGTTTAACCTGCCAGCTGCTGACCGGTGAATACTCTGCACACCCTACACCTATGATAGTTACACCACTGCTAATGGGGCAATCGTGAAGATTGGCACTAGCAAAGCAGTTGTAAATAAAATCTGAAGGATCCATCACTTGATCTATTTTGATTGAATATGAATATAGATGTGCAGGTATGTCTTATGCAGATCATGCAAATTCCTTAATCTCAACCCACTCCAATGTGATAGCGGTATATCTATAGCAAACAAATAACATTTTAAGTGTTGTGAAACTACAAGTCCCATCATGCTATAACAGTTTTGCCTATGCTGTTGGAGAATGCAGGGATTGGTAGTTTTACAAGATCTACAGAATAACTTGCCATTACCTTCTTCTTTCAGTGCCCAATTCCCCTTGAAAAAATTTTAATAGTTGGAAAAATGATTTAGGAGGTTTTGGAGTCATATCACTAATGAGCTTCTAGGGTGTCTAATTAGACAGAAGAGGAAGTTATGGCTACTATACATGTGGTTGAGGGTTCTGCATGAAAATGAGCATTGCAAAGTCCATTTTTCACCTTATTCTAGCTCAGGACTAAAAAAAAGTCTAATTAGAGAGGAAGTTATGGCTACTATACATGTGGTTGAGGGTTCTGCATGAAAATGAGCATTGCAAAGTCCATTTTTCACCTTATCTTATTCTAGGACTAAAAAAAAGTGTAAGTCAGCAAAGCAATAGAAATCATATTCCTTTTAAACATAGCTTTTCTTTAAAAAAAAAAAAAAAAAAAAAAAAAAAATCTGTGGAATTTTACTGAACTATTAATTCTTGCATAATGTTGTTTCATCTCTTATTTTGCCTAGATAGGAAAGGTTATGATATGAGGTCTGAGGGCATTATTGTATCCTTTGTTTATTTACACATTTTACAGGATTGTCCTGTTTAAGACATAGGACCGTATTCACACGTAAGAGTGAGTTAGGTGCAGATAGAATCGCACCTACTCCCTCGTCTTGCCCCTAGCCCACCCCCGATTTCTAGGAACTTTATGGCACTTAAGAGGCCATAGAGGTTCCTTAATTAACCGTGTGTATTTTCCTTCTTAAGATGGAAAATACGCACATAGAAAGCATCGACTGGCTCTCACCGGCTAATCTAAATCCTGCACCTGTCCCACTTCAAACTAAATCCTTCCCGAGGGAGCATTAGCACGCCTCCTTCTACCTAAACAACTCTGTGCGGTCTTTAAAAAACGCACAGAGGCAATTTACCTACCTAAGTGGTACAGAGATTGCGTGAATGACCTACTACGCTTCCTCTTAGGTGTAAATATGGTCCCTAATTCTTAGTGGTCGGTCTCCAGTCTTTTATTATGATTAGGTATTGTACATATGAATCTATGTACCATGATATGTGATGACCATTGTATGTACATCCTCTCTAGCTTACCGGTGTCACTTACGCTCATGCACTTTGTTTATGTTTGTAGAGCTGGCATGGCCACAATGATGGATCCCTAGGACGTCACTTTAGGTTCAGGTGGCTGGCTTCCCAGGACCCGCATCATTACGACACCACGTGCATTTTGGTGGGAGGTTCACCTCATTTGGGATAAGGTATAATTATGTTCTATTATGTTCTTACTCTTTGTATCCCTGATGAAAGTTTTGATTAAAGAAAGTAATATTCCCTCTTTAGAAATTATATGTATATACATATTGTTATTCATGACGATCATGACGCAAAATGGCGATAAATGAGTTCTGTGGTGTGATGCAAACAACATATAAAATTAACTTTATGCTTTATAAGAAATAACCAAAATTTGAGGTCTTCCTTTTCCTCTTTATCTAACAGCACCCCTGCCAGCATCTCCTTCTCACCTTCAAATCTTCCTCACCTTGTAGACAGATATTGTAATATATCAAAATGGAAAATCAGAATTGGCCGCGCTGAAACCACTGCAGCCAAAAACCGAAGAAAACAAGGAGGATCCTACACCCTCAATGGGAACTAAAATGTTATATAAAATAGTTTTCTTCGGACTATCGCAATGTATAGAACTACCCCAAAATATACAGAAAATGTTTAATACAAAAAAATGTGTTTTTTTTTCAATTCTTTTCTTCGTTTTTCATTGAAAGCGCCCCACACACAAGGCTCTTTGTTTTTAAGCGCTTGGATGACGATGTAAAGGCGATTTAGTCAAATCGCCTTTAGTGAATACGTCGATTTGTATTTTTTCTATGGCAAACATCTGGACAATTTCTGTCCAGCGATGTTTGCAGGGTCGATTTCGCTAAAGGCTAAAGTTCTGGGAATACGGCGATTGCATAATCGCCTGCAAAGTCGCGCGGGTTTAGCAAAATCGACTTTTGTAAATATACTCCATAGGATCAGATTCAGAGATTGAAAATAAGAGAGGAAAGTTACTCCTGGGCAAAACCATGGTAATTGCAGGGGAGTCAAATTTCATCTGTTGCAAACAGTATTATAGTTGAAAGGTGATGTTTCCCAGCCCAAGTCTAAAGGTGAAGCTGGTCAGTATCTGTGTGCAATAAGAAAAAGCAAATTGTTCTTTCTGCATGCATAGACTGAAAGTTATTTGACTCTCCCTAAAATCAGCATGGTTTGGGCCAGGTGTACTTTCCTCTCTTATTTTCAAACTCTGAATCTCGTCAATAGCCTGGAACTGGTTTGAAATATGAATTTGTCTTAAATCAGTTGTCATCCAAGAAATCATAAATCTGGAAAGACACGGAAACAACATAGTCAGTGGTGGTTTGGTTTTATACATAATTGAGTTCCAAATACAATTAAGGACACAATAGCTTCAGAGTTTACAAGATATGATAAAGTGTAAAGCTGGCCATACACTGGAGTGATTATTGACCAGATTTTTTTTACTTGCTTGATTTAAATCAGACGTTAGTGCCCAATAATTTAAGGGAGACAATCAGCTAAATAAAAAATTCCTTATTCTTTTAGTGCCTCCCCCTACTGCATAATACATAGATCTGTTGCACTGGCCCTGGCCTCTCCTCTTTTGCTAGGATTAACGGTCCCAGCAGGAGAGGTGTATGGTGCCGATAACGGGACCTTTCCCTAGTTGGAAATCATCCCGTTTATCGGGCCACACCCTGCTGAGATCGATAATTGTCACAGTGTATGGCTAGCTTTAGCTTTAGAAATATGTCACCTAAGTACAAGTACAAGAACGGAAGAATGAACAGTGTGATCAGTGTAAAATAGGTGTACATTGTCTTGTGACCTGGAGAGCAAAATCAAACACAATAAATAAATAAATATAAAGGTATAAAGTGTACATATATATTTTATTTCTCTTAAAACCGAAACTCTAAAGTAATTAAAAACTAGGCTAAATCCTGGATAACAATATTAGAAACAACAAAGAGAAAACGTTCAAAGAGATGATCTGAAGAATAAAATAGCAGGTGGCAGAGAAGTAATAAAAGAGTATACTGAGGAGTCTTATGAACAGTCAATAACCTGGACAGATGTCTAGTCTCAATTAAATCCTAAGTTTTAGGAAACTTCTTTTTAGTATTTACTGCAAGTACTGCATATTCTCAGCAACTTTATAGACTTAGCAAAGAAAGACTTTATTTGAAGCATTAAGTGGTCTGAAATTAATGCATATGTGTAGCACAGTTATACATATACTACACTGCATTAATCAACCTGGCCTGGAGGCAGAATGTTGGCTTTCGATTTCTATCAGATTGCACTTTTTGGTACTGTAAATACACACAGTACAGACTTAAAAAGTATATCACGTCCAACACCTTCCGACAGAGGGGTTGGGTTTAGATTCTTAGTGGGCGTTCCCTCTTAGCATATATAATATAGGTGTTTCCACTTGTTGTGTACCAATCTGGATTTTTCTGCAATGGAGATGGAAAAATTAAAGTAGGCTCTGATCATTAGTGTGATTGGGAATAGTTAAATTGTGAACTCACGGATGTGAAGTTATTGTGGCCCTGCAACTTCAGGTTCCTCCTAAATGTGAGTTAAATCCAGACTTAACAAATGTGGGCATTTACACTCTTTGGGCCTGATCCAGACCTAGCTAAGTGCATGATCTTAGTTACTCTTGGGCTAAACCATGTTGATTGCAGGGGAGTCATATTTCATCTGTTGCAAACAGTATTAAGCTACACTAGAATGATTATTGAAAATCGCATAAAATCCCTGATAATCCTAACGATTTTTCATGTAGAGTCCTATAGACTCCAAAACGATATCTGCACCATACACTAGACGATTTTCCGCCTTAAATCGTCCGATAGTAAGAAAAACCTACGATTTTCCATCTCCTTTTATCGTCCTCCAAATATCGGTTTTGACCATACACGTTCAGATATTTAATTTTTTCGGGCGATTTTTCGTCCTAACGTCACCACCTATTTATCGTCGACGATGTAACGATTATCGTTAAATGCCCATACACTATGCGATTTTACATTTTAGCTTTCGCTTTGGCACGATTTAAATCAAACATGTCAAACGATCCAATAATCGTTCAAAACAGCTTTTTAGACGATTAATGGATGATCGGACAAAAAATCGTTACCATACACTGAAACGATAATTTCAACGATAACACGATGATTGCAAAATTGGAACGATAATCGTTCTAGTGTATGGCCAGCTTTACTCATTCCTTTCTCCAAGCTCCCCTCACCACTGTCACCACCACCAAGTGCTCCGCTCTTCTTCTTCCTCTCTCCGCTTGTTCTTTGCTGTGCTCCGATATCTCCCTCTGCTAATGTCTGACTCTTATCACCTCAGCTTTATCCTGTCAGCCTGCTGTTAACTGCCCTAATTTCACCTTTTAATCTCCTTATCACCTCCAACACTGTCATTCCTCATACCATCCTCACTGTTCACCTCCTCCAATAAGTCGCCGATACCATAGCTAAGCACTGTCCCCAATTCTCTGCTTATAGAAGAGCCCCTTCCCTTTCCTATGAAGAGCCACCGCAATCTTCCTTCCAAGTCTCTCCACACACCAGCTGTCACCGCTCCGTCACCTGTTTCCACAGCTCACTCCCGTACCTCAACTCACTGCCCGCCAAAAACTCCCCCTCTTAAAAGCCAGCCTCGCACACACACCGAAGCTTCTAGAGGCGCATTGCGCACTGAAACTTTCAGCTGCGCCGCGCGCTACTCCACGAGCCCCTTTTGTTGATGGCCTTTTTCTAGGCAACAGACTTCACACTGCACCGTGCGCCACAGACCAGCCGGCCAGCACCTTTTAAATAGCTCATGCGCACCCTGCACCACTCACTGTGCAGGGTGCTACAATAGTATAAAAGAGACATGAAAAATAGCATTAATCTTTACCCTAGAGCAGTGTTCCCCAACCTCGGTTCTCAGGGACCACTAACAGTGCATGTTTTCCAGGTCTCACTGCTGGAGCACAGGTGTGTTCATTACTAACTGTCACATTTTAAAAGCTCCACAGGTGCTGCTCATTATATCACTTGTGATTCTTTAAGGAAACCTAGAAAATATGGACTGTTAGTGGTCCCTGAGGACTGAGGTTGGGGAACACTGCCCTAGAGGTATTAATGAGGAAATAATTGTAAGGATAATAATAAATTAAATATTCATTTTGTATATACGTGTATTAGGGGTAGCACCTACTTGATAAAAATTATTTTGTAAAATTAGTTTTCTTCCCTGGTGCAGGAATTTTTTTTTTGTAGTAACATTTTAGG
The DNA here is from genome assembly GCA_011038615.1 of Limnodynastes dumerilii. Taxonomy (NCBI): domain Eukaryota; kingdom Metazoa; phylum Chordata; class Amphibia; order Anura; family Limnodynastidae; genus Limnodynastes; species Limnodynastes dumerilii. Next base: position 173,762 of record WWET01002279.1, read on the forward strand.
TTCTGTCGGTGCTTATGTTTTACATTTTAGGAAGGGATTAAGACACAAGACAGGAGGACAGTAAGTTTTAGGTCTTAAACTTGGTTATCATGTTGAGTATGGAAAAGATTGCTTTGTCCGAACACCTTCTGAATGATCATATAATGTGTAGGCAGCTATGATTTTCATGACTACTGGCCTATTACGTTGGGAGCTAGGGATAGGATGGTGTGTATCCAGTTATTACCCTAATTCCAATGATGTCCAAGTTATTCACTTATCGTTTTGTAAGAAAAGCATTGTTCTGCTGCTGAACTGGGATGCGGATTTCCATGACTTATTTCGACCATTCCTAAAAATACTCTAGTCCAACTGACTTTTTTAAAATCAGTTTGGTCTCAAATCTGACAATTAATCCTAGAAACGTTTATTCCTTAGGTTTCATCTTTATACCTACTCTAGATTTTTGGTGTGGTCTGTGATAACACATTTTTCTGCCATTTGTATATGTATAACAAAGATTAGTACAAATGGCATATTTCCTTGTGGCTTACCTTTAGTAACATCTGTAAGAAAAAGAATGTTCCCCGGGGGACATCCAATATGATTAGCAATACTTCTGTAACTGTCACTTTCCACCTTAAGACCAATAGTAGTGTCAAAATGTCCATGAAATAACTGGAAAATGAAACAAAAAAAACCAAGAAAATTAAATCCTGAGAAATAAACCCGCATTTAAACAGCAGTTCTGGTGTGCCGCATCACAAAGAAATTAACTTTTTGATTTATACACTATACAATTTCTTATGAAACAACAAAGATTTGTGGTTTATAAGACCACAAAAGAAGAAAGTGTTATGTATGATAAATAAATCTGGCTTCTAAATTAAGCAAGAGTTCCAATGTGTTATATTAATAGTATATTGCTAATTTCATAGTGAACAAAGTAGTTTCCTTCTCCCCTTGTCTATAATAGCTTTGCAAAGTCAATCCACAACTCCAAGCTTGTTGTTTATAGTCAATGTAATATCCTATGTAGGAAATCTGGTCATACAATGACTCACCAAAGAGGGTCCCTATATCTTTAAAAAAGTTACTCTGAGACAGTATGCCCTCTCAGTTGTTATTCCAGACATGCTTCCAAACAAAAACACAGACAACAGTGGATAATCCAGAGCAGATGCTTTGTCCCAGAGTAGTTACTTCCCAGAGTAGGTATGTCCCAGAGTAGCTATTTTGAGGATTTGCAGACCCTCTTTGGTAAGTGAGCTCCTAATTTAAAAATACATCATATATGACCCAATATAGGGACTCTGAGAGTATTAGAGTTAGGACCATCATAACAGAGAAGCCTTGTAAGCGGCTTGTGGTTTATCACACATTTGCAAAAATATGTAACGAATCCCTGTTTTATTGTAAAGATAGAATGACATAGTTAGTTACTGGTTAATGCAAGAGTGCTGAGGCACATCCTTTGTATCTCTGTAGATTTCCATATACCAGTCTAGCACTTGCTCTAGATTCACTTATAAATTTGAGCAAACACCATTTTCTGTGTTTTATACACTGAACTGAAGTGGGTACTCCTTTATACTGTTTCCAGATTATATTGATGTGCTTACACCAATGTTGCTATACAGTACTTATAATTCTTGGTGCTGGCGATTTCTCTTTATTAACTCCTTTCTTCTGTTTATATATTTTTAGATGTGTAAAGAACAGGCCAAAGACAAGTTTTAATTTTAAAGGGGAGGACACAGTTTGGAAGAGGATCTAGTGGTGTTAATAGTGGACACAGACAAAAAAAAGATTGTTTTTAAATCTGAATGTTATCACTTGCATTATAAAATTCAAAAGAAGAGTGTGCACTCTTATTATGTTGTATATATTTATCTTTGTTTGGGGTAGCTGTACTTTGTTGCAAACTGACATTATAAAATATTATAAAAATATTTCTGAAAAGAAATACCTCAGATCTGACAAGTTCTCTTGTCTAAACAACATTATGACAATGGGCTGGATCCAGACCTTGTTAAGTGCAATTCAAAGATATATCCCTGCATGCAAAGTATACAATTAACTTGACTCCCCCTGAATTCAACATGGTTTAGCCCAGGTGTAACTAAGTTAATGCACTTAACAAGGTCTGGATCCAGCCCATTGTCATAATGTTGTTTAGACAAGAGAACTTGTCAGATCTGAGGTATTTCTTTTCAGAAATATTTTATTGAGCATGAGCATGAGGTTACTGTGTCATCAACTGATGATGTTCATATTCAGGACGATTTATTATTGTTGGAAAAGTTACTCATTAGACGAAATTGTTCCGGGATATTAAAACCCTAGACAATTATGTCACATGTGAAGGAATCCAAGAGTGTTAAGACTGTGAAAACCGACACCTGCGACACAGAAAATAATAAATGTATTTCAATTTGGAATAGAATATTTGATGGATGTTTAATTAAATTTATGAAGCTTTTGATAAATAAAAAGAAATTTAACAGCAATAAAAAAAGAAAAATTATCACCTTAAGGGGGCAAGCTAACCCTAAGAGAAGGTGAAGAATTTATGAGATTGAATAAGGAAATTAAGAATAAAGTAATGAAAATTTAATTAAAAAAAAAACTATAAATCCCATAAATTTCAAAAAGATAAACAGGATTACATGTTTAATAAGGTTCGTGATTGGGATAAAACCAAACAGCCTTTTATTAAGGAAAAATTTGGACAGAAGCCACAATTTAATAATACTAATGATGGGAAGGCATTTATAGGTAATTCAGTGCCATCTAGTGGTGAAAGAAATGCTGAACCTAAAAAGAATGATAAAAAGAGTTGGGTTAAAGTTCTAGCTAAATAGGGAAATAAAGGCAAACAATTGTGGAAGTACCAACCCTCTCAGCTATTAAAACTACAAATAGATTTAAGGTTTACTGATAATATTGATAATAATCTAGAAGGAAATTTAAACCAGGATATCTATATATCTCTGAAAAATATGTGTGTAAGTTAAAGTTCAAATAGGGAAATAAAGGCAAACAATTGTGGAAGTACCAACCCTCTCAGCTATTAAAACTACAAATAGATTTAAGGTTTACTTTACTTATTGATAATAATCTAGAAGGAAATTTAAACCAGGATATCTATATATCTCTGAAAAAT
>WWET01002279.1:188983-207279 GCA_011038615.1 Limnodynastes dumerilii
GCCGATGTATAGGTGCATGTGATGGGTAACAGCAAGCTCTAACCAACGCGTTTCGTCATCAATATATATTGAAGAATTTGAAAACATGAAAAGGTGTGTGTGTGTGTGTGTATATATATATATATATACACACATACATACACACATATACACACACACACACACACATACATATACACACAATTTAAAGATGGAGGTTGCTCAAATCAATTTATAAAGTAATGTAATGCAAGTGCTGCAGGGTAGGGGGAGATTGCACAAATAAAAGTGCCAGGCCTGTGTGTATATATCTATCCAAAATGGAGGCTGCTACAAATCAGTTTATAAAGTAATATACACAGAAGGTGCACAAAGCAAGGGGAATTTGCACAAAAAACACAACATGGCCTGGCACTCTAGCCATTACTCAGTTACTAATCATGAACCTCTATCTTTAAAATAAAAGTCAACCTGGGAATCTCCATATGAGGTGAGCTCTTGGTTTAGAAAGATATTGGATGTGATCCAAAGTTGGGGCTCTAAAGTTTAGAGTTAAGATTAGAGTTAGGACTGCTCCCACAGAGAAGCCTTGATGTTGGCGGAGCAGCTTATCAAATTTCTGCAGATTTTTGTAACTAATTCTCTGGTTTTTATTTTAAAGATAGAAATGCATATTTAGTTACTGAGTAATGGCTAGAGTGCCAGGCATTGCCTTGCTTTTTATATATACACACACGCCTTTTCAGACCACCTCATCCGGTACTAAAAACAGCATATATGTTTTAAAATTCTTCTCAATCAACAGCTAATAAATCCATGTAAACATGCTAAAAGCATTCTCAAATAAAGCATTAGTTATTATCTTACAGTAGTATTACACAAAATCTTGATGACCATATACCTCAAGTAGGTTGCCTTCGATTGAGTGTCCAAACAAGAGTTTCTGTGCTTCAATGCTACCAGAAGAATATACATATATCTTCATTCCTACTGCCTTCCATTTTCTCAAAGCTGGCTGAACATCTTCATAAACCCTAAAGGAACAAAGGACACATTTTTTAAGTAATAAAACAGTGTTTCCCCGAACAGTTCATGCATTTCAGGTTTCCTTGCTACTACACAGGTGTTTTGATTACTGACTGACACATGTTAAAAAACCAAAGGTGGTACTCATTATGCAGTTGGTCCAGAGTTTCAGCGCTAAACGTCCTATCCAGAGCTGCTGATATAAATAATAACCATCCCAAATATGACCGCTCAAGCACATGCTGGCACCCAGGGCCTACTGCTGCCTGTAATGTCCCTAGTAGTCATTCAATAAAATAAAGGGACTACCCATTACTGTAAAATAATTACAATAAAAAAAAAATGAAAAAAAAAAAAAAGACATAAAACCATAGTTTCCTGCTTTTAAAGAATCTTCATCTGTAAAGGATCCAATCTTGCAAGCTTTAAATCCTGTGGAAGTCTTGGCAATATAGTAAATCCCTAGAACACATGCTCATTTTGGCTGCGCTGCCATCTAAAAAAACAGATGGAAGCACAGCTCTGGATCAGCCCCTATATCTCTTGTGGTACTGTGAGAATGCATGGACTGTTTGGGGTCCCTGAAGACTGAGTTTGGAAAACATTGTAATATATAAGACTTCTAGTGTGGATTAAACAAAATATAGAAAAATTAGAGCTCTGTGAATACTTTCTGGATGCACTGTATACAAGTCCTGGGGCCAGATATACTAACTGCAAGTTTGGAAAAGTGGAAATGTTGCCCATAGCAACCAATTAGAATTTTGGTTAGAAGGTTTCAGTTGCACAAGCTGGGTTCTGGCAAAACTTATATGAAGCACTTGGAGGGCTGGAATGCATAACAACAGGTAATGTAGAACATGAGGCGTTGGAACCTGATGGCGGGAAATGGGAATCCCTGAGAATAACTGCACTTCTTGTGGGGAATTCTGAAGAGGTTCTGAAATTAGGAATCAGGTGAAGTGCAACCTCTCAGTGCAATGAGTGTAAATGCTAGGAGCTTAGGAAATAAAATGCCTGAACTAATTGCAATAATGTCAAGGGATAATCTGGATATTGTGGGAATCACAGAATCAAGACTGGGACCTAGCTATACCAGTATCAATGTGATGTTGCATTGTTGCTATGGTTGCATAAATGCATCCAAATGGGTGGGATCAACATTGCAGCATGTATTATATAGCTGGAATATCCCTTTAACTAGGACATATATGCCCTGTGATTTATGCAACCATAGCAACATCACATTAGCCATCCCCACTTAACTTGGACGATTTCTAAATATTAAAAGCCACACTATTATTTCGCAAACATCCTGTTGGAAACTTTGTTTCTTTTACCCTACTCGCACTTTGATTGACACTTCCGCATGTTAAAACGGACTGCCCGATCAGCTGATCCTTGCCTTGATACAGCCGCAGCGAAACGCGCGTCGGCGTCCTCACAGTTGCCATTTGACTGCCTCTTGGGTTTGTCTCCAGCCTCCTTCCTCATCGCATAGAACACTGTGGAGATCATTCATGTTTTCTGAATAGGGATATTTAGGAGCTCCTTATTGGAGTGAAGCGTTGCCGTGAGGCAACTTTATTGTTTTGCTTTTTTTCTTTAATGTTTTTATTTTCAAGACGTCTCCACATGTATGATTTCAACGATCTGTTTCCTCACTTGCCTTAATATATCAGACATGGTTAAGAGTGAATGTGGAGCTGGCGACTACCCTGCAGTATATTTGGCACCGTTTGTGAAACCAAGTATTAACTGAAAATTGATTATATATTTTTGTCTTAAGTCACCTCCTACAATCTCTCTGGTCTTAACAATGCTAGTATTCACATAACTACAATATATGATTGCTCATTAGGAGCACTCTTTTCCTTTCCCAAGAAACTGCGCTAATTCGTATTTCTCTTTGTTATCATAATATTTTAGTCTTCTCTTTATGTTATATTTCTAACAATAGTAGTTGAGTGATATAACACTCATTATGTGAATAGTTATTGATGAATTAATCTTGATTTTGTATGGTGTACAATCATCTAGGAATGACTAGTGGTAACCTGAGATTTTGGTGAACAGTAACACTGTCAATGTTTTCGCTGGCTCTTTAATTTTTGCCCTTCCCTCCCCATTTTAACCGTGATAATAAAAGTTATATCTTAGAATTTATGAGTTGTGCATCATTAAATGTGACCCATTTCTGTCTAACATGGTAACACTCTCTTGAGTTGCCAATACGGACTTACCTCTTCTATGTCTTAATTGCCACATGATAGCACCCCCATACCTCTTTAACAGGGCAATTTTATATTGGTCTACTCCACCAATTAGCTTTGCACTATACCTACTACTATAGTATGTGCGGTACTTACTTTCTTTTTGTAAGTTTTTTGACACTTTGCCACATGGCAGACTATTAAATAAGCTGGAACCTTTGGTATTGGCAAGTGTGTGTCAACTGCAGTTTAATGGCAAAAAATGCATGCACTTGGGGCACAAAAACCCAAAAGCTCAAAATATCCTTATTGGCACTACATTAAAAACTACTGAGGAAGAAAGGGATCTAGGAGTCATTATTTCACGTGACTTAAAGGTAGCCAAACAATGTAACAAAGCAATGAGAAATCCAAGTCAGGTGCTTGGTTGCATAGGGAGAGGAATTAGTAGCAGAAAGAGAGAAGTAGTGATGTCCCTTTATAAATCGTTGGTATAACCTCACCTAGAATACTGTGCTCAGTTCTGGAGGCCATATCTCCAGAAAAACATAAATACATTAGAGATTCTGCAAAGAAGAGCAACTTAACAAGGTCCATGGCTTGTGTCACACAACATACCAAGAAAGGCTAAGGAACTAAACATGTATATCTTGGAGCGGAGAGGGGGATATGATAGAAGCTTTCAAATATATCAAGGCTTGTGACTGGCTAGAGGAGGGTGGCATTTTTCAAAGGAAGAGGAACACGAGGGCATGAATATAAACTGGACGGTGGTAATTCAGATGAAATGTGAAATTACTTAACTGAAAGGGTGATAGATAAGTGAAATATCCTCCCATTTGAGGCTAACATAGTAGAACAGTTTAAACATGCTTGGGATAAATATAAGGATATCCTAAATCTCAAACTAAATTAAAGGTAAATAGGGTCTAGAGTCAGTATAGTTTTAGATAAACAAGTAGGTAGACTGGATGGGCCATGTGACTCCTATCTGTCGTCACTTTCCGTTTTTAAGTTAAATTCAAACTGTTTCATAAATATGTAATATTAATTTTCATTTTAAGTTGAAATACTTTAACTTGAAACAGCGCCAACATTTTTTTTTAAAGTTATGTGCCACATCAAAAGCTTAGGGTAATAAAGATAATTCTATATATACATTTTGGCCTGATTCAGACTTAAAAAGGTGCTTAAAATGAGAGGAAAGTCACTCCTGGGCTAAAACATGCTTTCAGGGAGTGTCCAGTAAATTGTAGTCTTTGGATGCAGGGATATGTCTTTGAACAGCTTATGTTACACAGATGCTGACCAGCTTTACTATTATACTGTTAATTAAACTTGGGATAGGAAACGCCGCCTCTCAACTATAATACCGTTTGCAACAGATGAAATATGACTTTCCTGCAGTCAACATGGTTTATCCCAGGAGTTTCCTCTCTAATTTTAAGCACCTTCTTAAGTCTGAATCAGGCCCATTGTGCTTCTGACGCAGTCATTTCAGCAGGTAAGTAGGGGGAGGAGGCCGCAGGTGACATTATCTGCAGTTTCTCCTGCACTGCAGTCTAGTCCCCAGATCCCAAATACTAGCCATGGAGACCGGTATTTGTCGATCCCTGACAACTTATATATTTCTGTATAATTAAAACACAGTGCATAGGGTTAAGTACACCAATCAGCAGATAATAACCACCATTAACCTATAAAATTTATAAATATATTCCTTTATTTACTGCATAGGATTTATAGTTGCTATAAATATATAGAAGAAATCCTATAAATACTTACTCTCCCTTAACTTGTCCAGTAGCATATGCACACCTCCACATGTGACCCTGAAGCTGTTTAAGCGCTGTCGTTTTCCTGTCCAGTGACATCTGCCAATGGACATTATTAACCACACCATGGATAACATGTTCCAACTGTGCTTTATCTCCGGTTATGTCTGGAATGGGTACAAATCCATTAAGTCCACAGTCTTTTTCTGCCTTACAAATATAAAAAAAAAGGGGGAAAAAAAGTTTATGATTAAATATTTCATTATGTGTAAATGCCTGCTAATGAACATAGAAAACAAACTTTTAGCGACACAATATTAATGTAATAACAATACATAGAAAATGAATGGAAAAATAGGTTATACAAAGGGAGTACATGGGCCACTGTCTGGTGGTACTTAAGGTGACTAATTGACGTTAAAGGGAGATATCAGCGGTACTTGTATGTTAATATTTAATAAAATGTCTTAGGTAGAACATACCTCAATATCATAGCAAAAATATGTGAAAAAGAAAAATACATATGGGTAGTGGCGTTGCAAGTCCCAGCTGCAAAGGGGGGGGGGGGAAATCAAGGGATCGATTGCTATGCCTTCTGGGGATCGATTGCTATGCCTCATTGCATAAGGACCATTCGCTACAGGGACAGACACTCGAGTGGTGGGTATGTGTCCCTATATAATGTGTAAAGTGGTAGATGACCTGATTCTGTGGTATGTAACTGGTATTCCACAAAATAAAAGGTTGGGTCATACAAATTCAATCACAGCTTTAGGCTATCATTCTTGGTGTGGTGTTGATCTCTATATAAAAACGATGAACACTAAGGGCTAGATTTAATAAACAGCATAAAAAGGAAAAATGCAGATGTTGCCCATAGCAACCAATCAGATGCTAGCTCTTACTTTCCTATTACATACTAGACAATGTCAGCTAGAATGTGATTGGCTGCTACGAGCAACATACCCACTTTTCCTTTTCCGCAGTTTAATCATTTTAACCCTAAATTTATTCTTCAACTTAGCCGAAGTTTTCTAAAGATTTGCTTCTCCAGTCACCAAACATGCTATGTGGCTTTCAAAGCAAGCTAATCTTTCAAAATATATTTACTGATTTTGAATCAGATCCAGAGTTTAAAATTAAGAGAAAAACAGGTGGAAAGTTACACCTGGGAAAAACCATGTTTCATTACAAAGTAAGCAAATGTTATGTCAATTACGGATCTGGGGCATTTATTTGGTGTTTTAAAAATTGATCATGACCACTAACCACTAGCTAACGCGATTATTTACCCGATCACCCAATAAATGGATGAATAATCGATCCAGTGTATGGCCAGATTAAGGGTCACAATGGAGTTCAAAGATTTTATCAATTCTAAAACACAAAAACCCCACAAAAACAGAAGTTTCTTCTATCTCTCTTTCTCTGCAGGTTGTTTTAAAAGCAAAAATGCGATAAGCTAAATATATTCAGTAGTCATATACAACAAACCTGCACGATAGATTTACACATTTTAATTTTAGTTTTGTCTTGTAGTTTAAAAGTAGATTACGTTAAATGAGCTTTAAAAATCTATTGGCAAATTATATTGAATTAATACAGCAAAAAAACTTAACAAATCTGCACCTTGGCAAAACCATTTTAAACTGCAAGGTTGGGGCAGAGGTGCTAATTTAACATGTACAAACTGAACGAGTTAAGAAGTAATGTTTTGTAACTCAACTGTAAAAAATATTATAGTAACAAAACTGTTACTAAAATGCTGCATAATCAATCAGCATTTCCCCTGAAAGCAAACATTTTGTATCAATTTGCACCTCACACATTGCAGCATGTTTTGAGCAAGTACATACTTGCACCATATTGTGCAGTTACTACCGGCAACAGATTAGCTCTTAAGGATCAATACAGTTGCATAAACCTGTAATTTTCTTCAGAATATTCTTTTTAACAGTGTTTTGTTATATTTAAATTGAAAGCCATATTATTGGATCAGTGCAGCCATTTGTGATCTCACAAAGTAATGAATGCTCATTTAAAAGTAGTACATAATTTCACATGTACACGTATTTTCTAATACCCCTTTCAGATCGCCGCCCCGGCAAAATCCCGGGATCACAGACCCGGGATATTGCTGGGGCAGCAGAGGATCCCAGGGGCACAGACCCCGTTTCACAATGCAGGGTAGACCAGGGAAACGGGGTCTGTGCCCCTGGGATCCTCTGCTGCCCAACAAGTATTCCGGGTCTGTGATCCCGGGATTTTGCCGGGGCGGCGATCTGAAAGGGGTATTAGAAAATACGTGTACATGTGAAATTATGTACTACTTTTAAATGAGCATTCATTACTTTGTGAGATCACAAATGGCTGCACTGATCCAATAATATGGCTTTCAATTTAAATATAACAAAACACTGTTAAAAAGAATATTCTGAAGAAAATTACAGGTTTATGCAACTGTATTGATCCTTAAGAGCTAATCTGTTGCCGGTAGTAACTGCACAATATGGTGCAAGTATGTACTTGCTCATGTGTATATATATATATCGTGGTATATCGTGGTGATGTGAAAGGGGTATAAGTTAGAACTGTGAAGAAAATTATATCGATGAGATAAAACTATATTCTGTGCACACGGTAGATTAAATCTATAACAGAAAAAATACAGTAATAGAGAAATGCAGTCTATTTTATCTATTGCCACCATAGCCAACTAGATAAAATTTTAAATATGAAACCATAGTGTTGAGTTGCAACTGCTGTGAAACTTTTACTTGTGCAAATGGGTGTGGTTTACTGGTAAGATGATCTATTTAGCAACAGACTATTGCACGGCAGATGATTGGTGACCTCCAGCAATATTCATTTTTAACAGCGGCAGTGCTGCAACTCCTGCAGTAACAAAGGACCTGATTCAGAGTATCTCATCCGTGTGAAATTCACACAGATGCGCTGCTTTTTAAAGGGACTGCGCATGCGCAAAATGCGGAAGGAAGCCGGATTGCTGGTGGAGTTTATGGTATCCGCCAACATCCGATTCAGACTGCAAAGGGGGGTGTACCAGGATAATGCCACCAGTGCCCCAGAATAAACAATAATGCCACCAGTGCCCGGCAATATATAAAAAACGTGCCATATTTAACTGCAATAACATAAAATATACAGGCTGTGTGGGAAATCCCAATTTCCAACTTTGAAAATTTCACACGCTGGCAGAGGGTATATATATACCCCAATGCCAGCCAACCTGTCATTAGCGCCGGGATGTCCTGCTTGCAGGACATAGTAAGCGACGTTCCAATAGGGTTTTTTTTTTTGCCAAGACCACCCCTCCGGATTAAAAGCTTACAAGACCACCCCTCTGGATTAAAAGCTTACAAGACTGGACCCCCATCAGAACAGGTAAGGTTGTATTTTTTTTTTTTTCAGGCCAGATTATGGGATTTTTTTTATGATTATCTTTTTTTAAAGGGGGCATATATGCCTATATATTTTCTGTTATTGCAGTTAAATGTGGCACGTTTATTATATATTGCTGGGCACTGGTGGCATTATTATTTATTCTGGGGCACTGGTGGCATTATTTATTCTGGGGCACTGGTGGCATTATTGTTTATTTATTCTGGAGCACTGGTGGCATTATTGTTTATTTATTCTGGGGCACTGGCGGCATTATTGTTTGTTTATTCTGGGGCACTGGTGACATTATTGTTTGTTTATTCTGGGGCACTGGTGGCATTATTGTTTATTTATTTCTTATGTGGCACTTGTGCAATGTCTTTTATTCATTTTTGTGGGGGCACGTGAAGCGTTTTTTTTATTTTAGGGAGCGGGCACTGTATTTTTTTTTTTTTTACTAAATGGCCATGTGTAGGCTTTTGTAACAGGGCATGCTGCCGATAGTAGTTCTACAAGCGCTAGCATGCCTGGTCATTCATGGGCATGCTTGCGCCTGTAGTTGTACAAATGGCAGTATGCCTTATCGGCCGGGAGTTTATTGTATTTTTTTTTTTTTACACATAGGCTGCGGCTGCAGCCTTTGCCTCACCCGGAGATCTCCATTGAATGAATAGACTCCGGAACAATGGCCGCCTTCCGCGGCAAACACACTTTGCAAATTACTGCGATTTCCTAGGCGTACTAGCGCGGCTCTGAAGCACACTGTTTCAGTCACTGCTTCTGAAGAAGTTGCCTAGGCAACAAAACGCGTCAGCCTTGTTGTGAGACATCCTTGTTGTCGGGAAAAGTTTTCCAGGTGCACCAGCGAGAAAAACAGCGTGCTTCAGAGCCACGCTAGCACGCTTAGGGAGTCGCAGTAATTTGCAAAGTGTGTTTGCCGCGGAAGGCGGCCATCGTTCCGGAGTCTGTTCATTCAATGGAGATCTCCGGGTGAGGCAAAGGCTGAACATCTAAAGGAAAGCCGGCGAGTCGTATTACCGGACTCTGAGGACGTCCATACCCTGAGGGGGATTCCTGGACCGCTTACAACACTCCAGTGCGGTAAGAAAAGCACCGATAGCCGGCCTCAGCATAGGGGACAAACAGCGATACTTCCAACATCCACTCTGTGGTAAGACTGTTAGGTTTCCTGTTTCTTTACCCTTCAGCCCATTGCCAAATACTGGAAGCCCTTAAATTTGGAGACTGTTAATAAATTATTTTTGGCTTTTCTTCAAGTGCACTAAGTCCGGATTTATATACTTTATTTAAATTCTTCTCAAAATTGATAACTGCGTGTTATTAACACACCATCAAGCTATATAACATCAACTGGACTCTCTGTTGTGCGGCTAGCTATTAAGCCTGTTAAGAAATAACAGACTAACCCCAGACTAATATTTTTATGTGTATTGTTTTATATTTAGCATTTTATATTTTGTAAGAATACACTGTTTACACCCATTTACAAACGTGGACACCTTTGTGATTATAATTAATATATTCTTAATTAACAGTAGTCATTATAATAGTTTTAAAATTTAGCGCTCCAGCATTACTTGTATAACAAATAATCATTAAGAAAATACTGTAGTAAAGCTTGCTATACATTAGAGTGATTATTGGCCCAATCATTTAATTATCAAGTGACCTTGCATATAGTCGCTCTAGATAGTGACCCGGTTTAATTTTTAAAATATCAAATAAACATACCAGAAACACTCTGGTACGATTGTTAAAACATTTTTAAACATATTTGATTTAGAACCTCTTACATTATCTTTGTCATTCTCAAAAATAGTTTTTGCAGCCAGCCAATAGGCTAGCTGCCTGGGTCTCCTGTCAAGATTGACAGGAGACCCAGGCAATCAGAGAAGACTGCGGCCAGCCAACAGGCAAGCTGAAAGATGCTCCTGCTAGGATTATCAATCCCAACAGAGGAAGTGTGTGGTGCTGATATCGGGACCTTTCCCCAAGGCAGGCATAGGCAACCTGCCAGGTGTTGCGAAACTACAATTCCCATCAAACCTCGTCAGGAACCAGCTATGCTTTTGCTGTTAGAGCATGCTGGGACTTGTAGTTCCACAACACCTGGAGGTTGCCTATGCCTGCCCCAGGGGAAAATCATTCCACTTATTGGGCCATCCCCTGCTGGGATTGATTATCTGCCTAGTGTATGGCCAGATATAATGTTTTTTTTCAATGTTCCCAATCTATGCACAGCCCCCATCACACAACTCCTGCCTGATTCATAGTCATTTTAACACTTTCAATAATATAATGTACTTTTATTACACTATTTCTTATTCAATTGTGCTATATAAAGTAAACCTTATAATTTAAACTGTCTAACCTGTAGTCTTAACTGCCGAACATCCTCCTGGCACTCCTCTTCTCCCCAGTGTTTCTGCAAGTATTCCTCAACATTGTCATATATATAAGGAAACAAAATGTCCTGTGGGAAAAGAAAGTAAATATATCTTAATATTAGTGCAGTTGGCAAATTAGCATAAGGTGTACTAATATTAGAAATATGTTTTCACTGTGACACTTATTATTAGTATAATATCTTTACAGAACATAAACAAGTGAAGGGAATCCTTTTCAGTGGATGAAACAAAAAAGATTTGAAATCTGCAGGTGAAAGCTGTTCCCCATCACTGTTATGGGCAGACAGAAATAGTGACAATTTGTATGGCCTTCTTTTTTAATTTTAACATTGTCTGTCACGTGAAGACAAATCTTTTTGATTGAATAAAATGTTATGGATTTAAAAAAAAACTTAAGTGTCTCAATTCAACAGACTAGTTCAAACAATCAAATAAACTGAGAGCCATGAAAAAAATCAGTGCTATGCAGACTGAAAAACTAAGCCTAAGAACAAGAATCAATCCTACTATAACCACACAAAAAGATGGCTAAAGTGGACAAGCTCCAGCTCTTCTGTGCATGGGATTAGGTCTCTTACAGCATTACAGGAGCCTTATGGTATGATCAGGAGATAAATGTGTACACACAGGTTGATAGTGGGGTGATGGGGTGGGGTGGGTNATATATATCAAATGTTTATCCTATATATGCACACACATATATATATTTGTTTGCCCTGTTAAAAAAAAATTTAAAATAACTTTCTTATGATCACAAATGCTAAGAATGTATGGTTACAATGAAATGTATCAGCTATTTTCATCCTAAAATAAGAAACTATTTATTTTTCCATATGCAGTTACAATAACAGGTGTGCTAATTATTTACGTTACTTGTATTTTTATAACCATACACAAAGGACATCCCAAATGAATAAATCATGAAAAATAAATAAGAGCTTGGATACAAGGTGATAGCATTGAAATAACATTTTATAGTACCTTTGTAATGCACCAAGCATGTTTTTGTATGAAAATGGAAGGTCAATAATTGAATCCAGCAAGACACGCGTGTGTGTTTTCAAGATTTTAATACAAAATTGAAATGAATGGAACTAGGGATTTCAAAGCACAGATGGCACTTCCTTTTTCAATGGCTTATATCATCACCCTTCCTAAACCATATTATTTTACATGTGCATACTAATTTAAAAGGGCTCTAGTGGGAAAATTAAAATACAATTACTTGCACTGGAAACAAAACAAAATAATTAAAGTTCTCAGAGTATATAAACTCAACTGTAAAGGTATAATTACCAATACTTGTGGGACTTTAACCATAGTAATCACACTAAATTTGAACTTTAGATCATTGATATCTACTAGAGTGAATCACTTAATAATGGCCAGAAACACCAAATTTATCACAATAAATGCTTCAACGAATTGCACATGGTTTATCTCATTAATGATTTTCTGGGACAATGCCTCAATTTACAATTTTTGAAGGCAATGGTTTTAGGTCACTGAATTAAAAAAAAAATTAAATAAAAACGACAAAGAAATTACTTATGAACAAGTCATTTATGACTGAAGAAAATGGACTTAACGATATAAAAATGATAATGTAGATGAATGTAAAATAAGATGTTTAGTTTGTGTACAGTGGAGACTATTGTATGAATTACTGGTCAGCAATAATTTCATTTACTATTATTAAAGTTAATTTGTAATGGTAGTGTATTGTAATAGAATTTTCGGGCGACTGCCAAACACAAAAGCAATGTGCACCTAAAACACAAATCTTATTTTAATTGTAATATAGCTCTCCTTCGCTAAAAACAGAAATACTTCATACAAGCTTGTAAACCTTGTGTTATGGCGTCATGTTCGAGGGGCCACAGGAGACGACCCTTACCTTCACAAAGGTGATGGGGGTAGTAGTGCCCTCGATATCTAACAGAATAACAGTTACTGAGGCTGGCACTGAAAGCGGCAGCATATTATCCACCATTAATACCTCAGTAGTCAGAACGGAAACTGCTGAGTATGTAATACGGGGAGGGGGGCGTGATACAAGCAGCACACCCTGGGGACATCAGAGAAAGGCCTAATGCACGTACATAAATATATCATTAATTATCTCTTTGCACGCATTGCAATTAACAATCATTTTGTTACACCAAGAAACATCATTTTAAAGTGGTTTGCACACGGCCACGAGCGCCATTTTTCATTCTCCATGCTATTCACGTGCCACCATTGTCTCCCTTTTGCCAGCAGTGGCGCAACACCCAGCAAGAGAACTTCCGGCCACCGTGCGTTCCACGATCTTAAGAACAACCAATCAAAGGACACGCTCTTACGTTACATCCCAAAGAATCGTCTCTTCTATTGGACCCAGCTTTGAGTATATAAGGGAAGGGCGGGTAGTTTAGCGATCTTTTCCGTCGTTGGCTGCATTAGAGCACAGTGCGTGTATCGCAGCGCTTAGCTAATTTTTAAGCAGCTCCTGTCTGAATAATGAGTGGTTACGCTAGCATGGATGAGTTCTCCGAAGGCTCCAAGATCAACGCCAGTAAAAATCAGCAAGATGAAGGGTGAGTAAAGGTTATGTTGTATGGGCGCTGTATAATTATTTCTTTTTGTTAATGTAATCGTGGCCATGGCGCCCGTATGCCTTTGTTAGCGAGAAAGGCCAGATATTTGAGTACGGGGATTTTGCCGCCTAGTGCCGTGATCGTGGTTGTTTATACGAGAACGCTTATTTAATCTGCGGTTATTTAGAGGATGTCGTCAGCGGCAGCCAATAATAAGGTGGAAGGCGTGGCGAATGATGCTTTGTGCGGATTGGCTACGTCTGTCATGTGAACGAGTGTTAAGGGATTTTAATGGGGAAAAAGATACCATAACGGGTCAATTATATCGGTTACTCGTAAACGATTTTCCTTCTAAAACTTTCTTTTTATTCGCAGAAAAATGTTTATCGGGGGCCTGAGCTGGGACACAAGCAAGAAAGATCTGACAGAATACTTGTCTAGATTTGGTGAAGTGGTTGACTGCACGATAAAAACGGACCCTATCACCGGTCGATCAAGGGGATTTGGCTTTGTTCTGTTTAAAGATGCTGTTAGTGTTGACAAGGTAAATTTTGTGGTCCTGGCTTATGTGCAGGTTTGATGTGTGATTTTTGGTTAACACTTTGTTTTTAATTTTGGTAGGTGCTGGAGACCAAAGAACATAAACTTGATGGGAAACTCATTGATCCTAAGAGAGCAAAGGCATTGAAAAGCAAGGAGCCTCCAAAGAAGGTCTTTGTTGGTGGCTTGAGCCCAGATACTACAGAAGAGCAGATTAAGGAGTACTTTGGTGGCTTTGGAGATGTAAGTACACATCAGAGAATTTTTGTCATGGTATAGTTTAAGATGTGTTAATTGCTGTGCAACACTGTTGCAACCACTTTGTTAGGTTAATAAAAAAAATTTTTTTTTTTAGATTGAAAACATTGAACTCCCCATGGATACAAAGACTAATGAGCGAAGAGGATTTTGTTTTATTACATACACAGGTGAAGAGCCAGTTAACAAACTGTTGGAAAGCAGATACCATCAGATTGGCTCAGGAAAGGTGAGGATTCTAATGAATCTGTTTTATGGGTGCGGTGTTGTGTATCTAATATCCTATTTGTATTAATTGCCTTGTTTGTTTTTTCCTTAGTGTGAAATCAAAGTAGCACAACCCAAAGAAGTCTACAGACAGCAGCAGCAACAACAGCAGAAAGGTGGAAGGGGCACATCTGCTGTAAGAGGAGGTGGAAGGGGACGTGGTAGAGGAGGTATACAACTATTCTAAAATGTCTACAGGGTGTGAGGGGTTTGTTTTGTGTGTGTGTGTGTGTGTGTATATATAGCATGTGTAGATTTGCAGATATTTAACACGTAATTTTTATGGTTAGGCCAAAACTGGAACCAGGGTTACAATAACTACTATGATCAAGGATATGGCAGCTATGGAAATGGCAACTCTTCTTACAGTGACCAAGGCTACAATAATTATGGTGGCTATGATTACTCTGGGTACAACTATGGAAGCTATGGGGGATACAACCAAGGGTACACAGATTACAGTGGTGAGTTTTAAGTCTATTTTAATGCAAGGTTTAATATAAGATAGTTTTTTTTAGAAAATAATATGGACTCTTGTTTTAATGCAGGCCAGCAAAGCACATATGGAAAAGCATCAAGAGGTGCTGGAAACCATCAAAACAACTATCAGCCTTACTAGAGGACTGACTTATCCAATATGAGGTGTGTATTCGAAGATACATGACTGGTTTAACAGTTTAAAACTTAAATTTTTAATAAAGATAACTTAAACAGTGTGTCGACTCCCTTTTTTAAAATGATTTATTTAACTTCCTCAACAGCCCGTTTGTAACTTGTATAGCATTTTAATGTAAAGTTGTATTTATCTTTAAATTTTCCTTCTTTAAAAAAAAAAATACAGAATCCTTTTTTAAAATTGGGGTTTTCTGGTCTGTATGCCAGACGAGCTAAGGAATAAATAAGCACTTTTTAAAAATTATTACCAGGTAAAGTACTGAAATGGGTACAACTTAAGGTAAAGAAGAATGTTGTCTTCTAACTCTGACATTATACCTTGTTTGTACCCGCCAGCGGGAACTTCATTGCAGGCCGTGTGTCACCCTGACCACGTCTATCTCTGGGGTCGCACGTTGTGGGCAGAGCGCAAGGCGTACACCAGAAACCGCTGTCCTGTGGTATGGTCTCTTCCAACTTCATGTACCAGCGTAAAGATTAAACTGGGGGAAAACCACTTCAGACTTTGGCTTCTTAATCATTTTAAAGTCTTTCTGTTTTTAACGTTCAATTTAAATTGTTTTTTACAGGCGTTTTTAAGAGCAGATGCCTTTTTACAGATTAATCATTTTGGCTCTTCATTTTTTAAAATGTGTTCTGATTTATGCATTTTAGGATTTAATGCTTGCTTCTTTTCTTTATAGCAAATAGTGAAATCTACAGACAAAGGAACTTAATAAAATGAGGGGTAGCGGATACCCTGGATTTAGTGGGGATAAAATGTCTTAACAAAGCAGAATGTTTATATGACTTTTAGAACAACTTTAATCGAGGTCTGATCATTCTTTTTGTAAAAGTCCATTCCTGTCACTTCAATAAGTAACGCCTTTATTTTTCTTATAGGTAGACAGGACTGAGGATTGGCTACAAGCGGTGTTCATCCAGACTGGGAGATTAGCTATAATTTTCTCTTCTGAGGACTTGTGTACAAGACACAGTGGTGGTGTCTTGCTGTAAATAGTATTTGGCTCATTTTTTATTTTCTTTTAATGGCTTAAAGTTTTTTTTGTTTTTTTTTCCCCTAAACCTGTGTAAAAACAGTGGTTTTTTTATGTTCCTCAATTTGTTTATAAACCATGTAATGTTACCTTGTGACCTCCACTGCATTTGAATGTCCAGTGTTTGTAATAAAATTATTAAAAACTTAAAATTGTGGTTTAAATGTTCTAGAGTCTCTAGGACTCAAGGCGTTATATGGTTTAATCAGTGAATTATTTTAAAGGACAGTTTTATATTCTCCAGTGAAAAAGGTAACATTTTGAGAATCTAATCTATCAGGGCTGCTTTCTACATAAGACAGTGTTAATGTATTCATGTGTAATCACATTTGCCTATGCTTCATGGTGGTAGTTAAGAGTACTCAAAATGTTTGTTAAACAGTGACTAAATTTAAGATGCCTGTTGCAATTTAACCTTAGGCTAAATTACTAAGCTACAGAAGCTTTACCAATGGGCATATTTATGGTTGCTTTCTTTTGGGCATAACATCTGTATAACAAGGAGCATGCTCTTGTTTATAATGTAGAATTATACCAATTAATAAATCTACAGCTGAGCTGCAATAACTGAATTTATCCTTGCTCAGTTTTTAAATTTGCCTTTGGGCATGGTACTTTACATCCCACCTCATGGTAGAATGACTTGGAGTGTGACAATCTGTATGAAACATCTGTGTATGTTTTCCAGAATGGAGGTTGCTCAAATCAATTTATAGGATAATAAAGCAGGTGCTGTGCTGTAAGGGGAGTTTTAACAAACACAAAAGGCCCAAGCACTCTTGTATTTACCCAGCAACTAATCATCTTTCAAATAAGTCAATGAATTACATACATCTGCAGATATATGATAAGCCTCCAGCCACTTACAAGGCTCTATTTTGGTTGTTGGCTTATCATATATCTGCAGATGTATGTAACTATTTCTGACTTATACCGATAGAAAGTTATGATTAGTTGCTGGGTAATTGTAAGAGTGTTGGGGTTTTGTTTTGATTATAAACATACACTGTTGTACTAGCATACACTTAAGGCCCATACGCTCCCTACAGTTTTTAAATGATTGTTCAAAACACCCAACAAGCTGATCGTTGCCAAATAGTCAAGCAGTTAAATAAGGCACAACCGAAAATAGTGTATATAAAGACTGGCAATTAAAACGTGTTATATTGTTTAAAAATCTAATGTATGGGGCTTTACATATGTTAACCTGTGGTACATTTCTCCCAATGCATTTAAGTTTTTGTTCACTAAGTGTTCAGATGAGAACTTAACCCTTCCCCTCAGAATGTTGTATGACAGTGTGAAGGCAACACTGCAGACTAAATTATCCAATCCACGAAGCAATACTTCCCCCCCCCCTCCATTGGGAAGGGGGCAATGGTGCCACTTTGGTTCAATGGAGAAGGGAGAGCAGTTTAAATAGTGCTCTGCAAGAAAACATTGCAGATACTTCATATTCTTGACTTGCATGGCTAGTTTCATGTAGATGTTTATTTCCATTTTTTTAAAAACAATTTTTAGCTTTGTAAAAAACAAAAAACAATATGGTTTGAAATATGCACCATTCTAGTCTCAGCTGTCTGCATTAATCTAATTGGTAGAAATAAACTAAAGGCCAAAGGCTGGGCACACACTAGGACAATTATCTGTCCCAGCAAGGGGTGAGCTAATAAACGAGATGATTTGCTGCTAGGGAAATGTCCTGTTTTTCGGCACATATACCACCTCTGCTGGGACCGATAATCCTAGCAGAAGAGGGGGGGGGCCAGGGCTAGTACTATGCTACTTTGATTGACAGCTTCGATACCATCAAAGCTGTCGGAGAAGCATAGCACATAGATATACAGCAGAGGCTGTTGCAAGGAGTAGTATAGATGGGGGCCAGTCAAAACCATGCTATATGAATCGTGGCTTCGGCTGATTACGGCCTGCATTAACTGCTGCTGTATATATGTATTATGCTGCTCTGACAGCTTTAAAATATACCTTCAAAGCTGTCAGAGCAGCTTTGTACATAGATATGCAGCAGCAGGCTTGAAGAATAGGGAGCCATTCAGCTTGCTGATCAGTGGCGGGCTGGGCAGGGGGACTTGTGCCCCCCCTCCCCTCCCCCGGG
>WWET01002279.1:208626-228447 GCA_011038615.1 Limnodynastes dumerilii
CCCGCCACAAACTCCCGCTGCCGCTGGTCCCGTTGACAGGAAAATAAGACTTCTCCCTGCTCCCTTCTCACTCACTAAACGTTGGGTGTGATGTCATCACGCACAACGTTTTGGTGATTAATGAGGAGCAAGCAGAGAGGAGCCAGGATGAAAGAAGGAGAACGCCAGCGCTGCAATATCATTTTTTTTTTTTCTGGCATGGGGATGTTTATTAAAGGGGGCACACTGGGTGCTGGATACACATGATGGGGGATAATAGGTGCTGGATACACATCGTGGGGGGATACTGGGTGCTGGATACACATGATGGGGGGTGCTGGAGAGACATGATTGGGGATAATAGGTGCTGCTGAAAACACATGATGGAGATACTGGGTGCTGGATACACATCATGGGGGATACTGGATGCTGGATACAAATGATGGGTAGTGCTGGAGAGACATGATGGGGGATAATAGGTGCTGGATACACATGATGGGGAATACACAGTGCTGGATACACATGATGGAGGATACTGGGTGCTGGAGAGACATGATGGAGGATACTGAGTGCTGGATACACATGGTGGGGATACTGGGTGCTGGATACACATGATGGGGATACTGGGTGCTGGAGAGACATGATGGGGATACTGGGTGCTGGATATACATGATGGGGAATACTGTGAGCTGGGGAGACATGGGGAATACTCGGAGCCTGGAGATACATATATATAAAAAAAAAACCATAAAATATATAGTCTGTATTGTGTGGGGGTCCGCGTATAAAGACTGCGTATACGCAATCTACGTTGCAAGAAGTAACGTAGATTACGGTACAAAAATTACTGCGCATGCGCAGTAGCACATTTCTCAAAACTCCAGCCTCAATTGCAATGCGACCGGAGCTCTGAATACGGCCCGAAGTCTGGATACATAACCAAGATGCAGAAATCGTGGCTGGACACATATACAAGGGGCAGAAATGGAGTCTGGGCACATAAACGGTGCAGAACGGAGAGTAGATACATATACAAGAGAGCAAAAGTGGGAGGCTGCGCACATATTAGGGGCAGAAATGGATATCTGGGTATAAATATTGGGGGAAGAAATGGAAAGCAGACATGTAAGGGGAACACAGGATGGCTGGAAGCAGGCAGGGGAAAGAAAATATGTATTGTATGGCAGTAGCTAAGACGCAGTCTGTATTGTGTGGCAGTAATTAAGATGTAATTTCTATTGCATATGTAATCTTTGTATGGTGGTTACTAGTATGTGTCTGTGTTGTAAGTATATCAATGGGATACTTACTGGGTCATTATAACTGTGATATTGTATAATACATGCTTGTCAGTCTATGGGTGTAGCTGATGCTATAGTATATTTGCAGGGTTCAGTGTTACAACTATCCTGACCTTTTAACTATGTGATGGATCCCAATCACAGTATTCCCCTGGTGCCCCCCAAGCCCCAGTCTAAACCTGCCTGTGAGATTAAATTGTTTTACATGAAAGACATGCTTTTGATATCAGTTCTGTCTGTGTATGAACTATACGGCCTCAATAGACCACTAGGGAGGCAGTCGTAAAACACACGATGGTGGTGCGGCATCCTATAGACTAAATCAGCATTGAAATATTGTTAATCCTAAGGACATGCCATTAACTCATGGGCCGCTGCTGTGGGCTTGCCCCCCAGGCTAAAGTTTGCCAGCCAGCCCCTGTTGCTGATTGGCTCCCTTAAAATATTGGGAGCTTGCTCCCAATATAAATCAAACATGTTCAAAGACCAAATAATCGTACCAGAGCTTTTCTGGTGAGTTTATTTGATGTTTGAAAAATTGATCCCAGTCACTAACTACAGCTATTATTTGCCCGATCACCCGATAATTGGGTAATCGGGCAGATAATCGCACTAGTGTATGGCCAGCTTAAGGCAGGTCTAGCCAACCTGTGGCTCTCCAGAGTGTTGTGAGACTGAGTCCCAGCATACTTAGACTGCTCAGGCAAAGACGATACTGAGGAACCATTGTTGGGCTGGTAGTTTCACAACAGCTGGAGAGACACAATTTAGCCAGACATAGCGCTTTTAAGTTTGCGTGTGCTATATAAAGTCAATAGCAAGGCATTTGTACCTGGATATGCGCTTCCCTAAGCTGTGTGCCTGCTGAGACACTTAAGGCTCCATTTACAAATGCCTTCATTTCCATGAGATAAGGACCTTTCCACCTGAAAACGAAGGCATCACCATTAACAATGCAATGGAAAGAAACCATGGTGATCATTAGAATTGCTCTCCCGATTGCCGGCCCACTCTAATGAATGCGGGCCATCTGTGAAAGTTTTTAAATCCTAGCTGCGCTAAGCACTGCAGCTGAAAACAGGGGTATATGTAGAGGATCCTAAAATCCTCTGTATAGTCCAGAACAACGAAAAAAGTATATATACTCCTAATTGGCGCTGTTCACAATGATCAATAGTCACTAATAAATGAATGAGATAAATGTAACTACTAAATCAATTTAACGGCAGGTGTACAGACAATGCTTGTGCTGAGTCTCTGGTGCTCCAAATTCAGATACCAGCGGTCAGAGAGGACCGATAGCCAACCGATGTGGAGAGAAGACTGCACTGCCGTTCTGTAAATTCTGATCACAGCTGACATGTTTCGAGGGGTCAGTGCAGTCTTCTCTCCTAATCAGTCGGCTGTCGGTCCTCCTGCAGCATCCATCTTGACGACACCTGGGCTCTTTTTCCATCCACCAGAGAGGTTACCAGACTTGATTACATTTGACCGCTGGTATCTGAATTTTGGAGCACCAGAGACTCAGCACAAGCCTGGTCTGTACACCTGCCGTTAGTTAAATTGATTTATTAGTTACATTTATCTTATTCATTTATTAGTGACTATTGACCATTGTGCACAGCGCCAATCGGAAGCATATATACTTTTTTCAAAGTGGGCCATCTGTTCTCTGTATTTACAGAGTATCAGTATGGATTTTAACAATCTGCGCCTATACTCTATATAACGCCATCTAAAGATGGCATTAGGGTAAGAATTCCCCTTTCCTCCCCCTAATAGCTGTTATTAGGGGGGGGAAATGGGGGTTAATATCGGGAGACCGCTGGAATACAAAACTAAAGTAGGAATCCTAAAAATCCCCAAATTTTTTTTACAATTTTAGTTAATTTTTATGTATTAAATAAATAATATAAACAGTTTTAAATAAAAAAAAAATTAAAAAAATTGGTAAAAAAGGCAAAAGAAAGTTAAAATTTACCTGTCCCAATGTCTTGTCTGCCTCGGAGTCCCATTTTGGCTCCAAGTGATGCGGAACGATGTTGTCGAAAGTCCCACAGATCATTGCGGGACCTCGCTGGAGGGGTAAGTAGTAGTAAATATACCTAACGAAGATGCAAGGCTCACTTCGAGGTGCAGCGAGCCTTTGTTTGCTATTTAGCGCTCGCGGCCACATTTTTAGTAAAAAAAGCCAAAAGTTAGAATATCATCAGCATGGTAAATGCTACATGAGGATCAATACAAAATGTGTTATTGTGGAGAGACTAATTGAAATGCCACATTAGCATGCTGTAGAAATTAGTATATATACCCTTTATTTTAGAAGAAGTTTACATTTTCCAATGTATTCTTCCTGCAGGTATGTCAGAAAGCCAATCAGAATGCTATTTGACTGGCATTTGTAATGTTTCTTTGTCCTTTGGTTACCTCCCTTGGTCAATAGAGGCTTAGGGCCAGATCCAGACCTACGCTCGGGATACATTTCAACGCGTAGCGTGTTTACGCTTTCGTATTTACTATGCACTCCCCTAGGTTGTACGTTTTTTTTGCCGTTTTACGCTTTCCAAACCCTACCGTAACTTTTCCAAGCGTAACTGTGGTCGGCCGTAATGGCTGCATGTACTTACGCGCCTAAGCACCCCCATACTCTACAATTTAAATATAGAAAACAAAAGGAGGATGATATCCAGCGCTGATAGTAGGGAAGTGTATATGAAGTGCCAGAGAAGGTGGGGGAAAAAGGGGCATTTATTTAGGGCTGTCAGCTGCCTAAATGGGCGGATATTAAGAAGAATGTTTTACTTTCTTCTCGTATAGCAATAAGGAGTGTAAGCCCGTGGCTCACCAGGTAAATAAACTGTGTACAGGGGTATGTGCGGAGTATGGCTAAAGGGAGGGCGGAAATCCAAAAATAAAATCAAGAGACTTTAATGATATGGTATGAAAATAAGCAATAGTAGCAATCGCTATAAGCAAAAACAAAATAAGCAATAGTAACAATAAGTGTTAATACAGACAAAAATACACACAAACAGTGGTACCACCATTATTGATACTGGTCAAAAATTGCACCTGTAGGTAGGAATGTGCAAAGAGTTCAACTTTCAGTATGTCCTCAGAGATATACAGGGGATAAGCAGAATTAGGCTCTTGGTACAATGTGAGCCGTGAGGTTATGCCAATGTTATAGCAGAGATCAGCAATGAGTAATAAAATACACAAGTGGGTAAAAGCAACTATGTTGCAAGTTTGTGTG
Source organism: Limnodynastes dumerilii (assembly GCA_011038615.1). Taxonomy (NCBI): domain Eukaryota; kingdom Metazoa; phylum Chordata; class Amphibia; order Anura; family Limnodynastidae; genus Limnodynastes; species Limnodynastes dumerilii. Next base: position 213,163 of record WWET01002279.1, read on the forward strand.
CTGTTTGGTCTGGTCCTCAGAGATGATACAGTGAGCAGGAAGGGTCTGAGAGTAACAAAGTGTAAGAGGTGTATGAATTGCTCCTACATGTTTCACCCTTTCTGGGCTTCCTCAGGGAGCGATGAAGGGAGTACTGATCAGGGCAGACCGTAGAATGCTGGGAAAATGCCCTTTGGTGGTGGTACCACTGTTTTGTGTGTATTTTTGTCTGTATTACACTTATGACTGTTGCCTATTTTTGTACCATATCATTAAAGTCTCTTGATTTTATTTTTGGATTCCTGCCCTCTCTTTACCCATAAGCCCCCGCTCCCCCATATACCCCTGTATACAGTTTATTTATCTGGCGTACCACGGGCTTAAATTCTTTATCGCTGTACAATTTAAATGCTTTATCCCGCCTCCGAAGCGTAATTAGGGTGTTGTATGTCTGGCATGCTCCTTCGTCTGTAGTTACGCTGATGAGCCATGGCTCGTAAGTACGATCAGAGTTTCTGGTCGTAACATCTGCCGCACGCATGCACAGAACATCCACAACAGCGTTTTTACGACAATGGCGAGCGTAAATACGCTTGCGGTCGTAGCTCTGGATCTGGCCGTTAGTGACTAGCACTTGTGCCTCACAACCCTGCAGTCAAGACTAGGTTGTGGGCGTGGGTTTCCTCTCACTCCAAAATTATGCTAGTAGGATAGTTGGCTGCTGACAAAAATTAACCATAGTCTGTGTGTGTTAGTTCCAACTGAGCAGGGACTGATGACTAAAATAAATTATGATAGAAGGTCCACATATTGTTCATGTAATTTGTGACTATTTGTAATATTAGCCTGTTACTAACCATGAGCAAGATCCAGAACAACGCTTGTGAGCGAATTTATGCGTGGCGGACACGTAAAATCGCGTTTAAGTAAGTACTGCGCATGCTCACCATAGAAAATACGCTCCGTAACGTAGCGTAAATGTGAACGTATGGGCCATTCACATATGTGTCACTTAGATACTTACGTGTGGGCGTGCCAATTTTATGTGAGTCAAAAATACGTCTGAAATACGTTATGTAGCAGGGGGTTTGTATTTAAAGTGTACAGTATGGGCGTGCTTAGCTGCGTAAATACGTGTTGCCCATACGTACGTGAGAGGATGACATCAGTTACGTGGGCAAAAGTTAAGGTAGGGTTTGGAAAGCGGATCTCGGACAAAATATGTACATTCAAGGGGTGTGACAAGGGGAGTGTATAGAAGGTACGCACACGTAAATACGCTACGCGAGTAAACGTATTGCAAGCGGAGTTCTGGATCTACCCACATGTCATTCTGGGGTCTATTTACAAACTTCATTTTCATCCAGTAATGCATGTGAAAATGGGCATTATTGCATGAAAATGAAGGTTTTTATATTTACAAACATTGGATCGCCATGGAAAATAGCAGTTTCCATGGCTATCCTTGTAAATATCGGGGGGCTTTGAAAAGAACGGGCCGGCGGTTCGTATTATTTTTGAAATGCCGAAGTGGAGTCCTACATATTCCCCCCCTTTTCCTCTCCCTAATAGCTGTTATTAGGGGGAGGAAAAGGGAGGCATGTGTGGGGAAACCGCTGTTATAAACCTAAGTGTGTAAATAAAAAATTTAATTATAGTTTTATTTAAAAAATAAATACATTTAAAATATTAATAATAGTAAAAAAAAAAAAAATAGACAAAACTTAACTGTCCAGGAGATGCGTCCGACTCTTTCAGGGATTTCAGAGTCTCGATATGAAGACATTGCGCATGCGCTGTCTATTTCATACCAGGACTTGAAATTTTCAAAGTCCCGCAATGGAGTTTCTGCACGTCCTACAATAAACTCGGAGATCATCGTGGGACATCGCAGGGTAGGTAAGTTTTAGTAAATGTCTCCAAAATAGTTTCCCTGGAACAGCACCCCCTCTCAGCTGCTATCCCAGATAGATAATAGATGAAGATTTGCATAAAATAAGGAATATCTATCTAATCTCTCTCTCTGTCTCAGTCATCTATCTAATCTATCTATCTATCTATCTATCTATCTATCTATCTATCATTTCTGAAATCATAATGGTTCGCAAGGTGATCGCTATACAATTAAAAAGGGAAATAATATGGTGGATGGATGACTGGATGGGCATTGTGCGATCCCTGGCGGCCATTTCAAGCGATATCAGTGCAGCCGCCATTACTGACAGAAGGAGAGGCGTTGCCGTTATTGTCGGAGGAGTGGCAAGGCGAGGAAGCCGCCATTATACGCTCTTTACTCTGCAGCTGCACTTTTTCTGCTATTGTTTATAGTTAGCCATGATAGCCGAAGACGATATGCAAGATGAAGCTATGGTGGAGGCTTCCTCCAACGAGCCCGAGGTGACAGGACCTAGCGAGGGCTTGAAGATTAACGCGAGTAAGGCCGAAGAGGACGAGGGGTGAGTGGTGACCGGCGGTCACAAAAACATACATAGGAGTATAAATGGCTACTCGTATGAGTTACCTCGGTGCCATCGCCTTTTATACCCGTTCTGCAGGCTTTATTTTTGACTGTTGTGTGTTGTTAGGCACGATGGTTTTTTTTCTCCAACCTATACAAGTAACGTGACTCAAATAAACTGCAGCTGCCCGTAATATGGTTTTAATCATTTTTAATTTGCTAGCCTGGCCAGCAGCAATCTGCAAAAATTAATGCTGATCAGACAAATACTGTTGAAAGGTAGAGTTTTGTTGCATTTTATTTATTATGAACAGCTATCCAATATGAACCAGGGTGTTTTTGGGGCGGGGGCGGTTATTTTGGAAATAGACACAAACAAAAATATGAAGGTTAAGGGGCAGCAAAAGCAAAAACGGATTGGTTATACTGTAAAATGTTTGATATTTTCACAACAGCCACAAATAACACATTCCATAAATATTGTAAATGTAGCTGACATTTTAAAAGCATGAGACTTCTGAATATCCAGAAATAAAAGTGTTCTGTGGTGTTCTCCCTTTTTTTTTTTTTTAAAGCAAATATTTTCCCATTAAACAATTTTTTTTCTAATAAATAATAAACAGTATACTTGCTGTTTATTACAGTGTTTAGCATGCATGGTTTTCTTTATTTTAATTTCTACACCTGAAGAATCCTACAATGGGCTTTCTAAAAGTCTTCTGTCATGAAACTTGCTAAAGTAATGACAAACTCTAAATGTGCTGGAGTCTAGAAGATAGTCATGTTTTACCACCCCCCCCCCTTTTTTTTATATGGTCTCCACTATACATATTTTTTTGGTAACCAGGAAGAAATGTCATGATTATCATACACCTTTCCCTTACCCCAGATGTCATCATACAGTGTTTGGGGAATGTAGTTCTGCTATTGTATAAAACTTAATATATTAAGAATGTGTTATTGCTTGTATTACATAGCTATGTAAAGCAGACATATATTACTTACCTAATCCCTTATGGTACCTGGACTCTCTGCAAAGTAACTTGTAATTTGCCCAATTTTATACAAATATTACCATTTTCATATGAATTATGAGTTTTCAACATTGGTAAATGGAGACCTCTGGTATTTGCTACCATAGGAAGTGGTGTAGGCAAGTTTGCACATATCTACCCAAAATCCAAAGAAACCTAAACAGTCTTGCCATATAATTCCTTTCTATTGTATTATAGCCTTTGCTCTATATACCACTGAACTTGCAAATGTTTATTGCCACGGATAACTAATATAATTATCCAGTTAAGATATTCTGCTGTTGCCATTAAATTGCAGTTACCATTCCCTTAAATGTATTCATGGAGACTACATGTAAGAAATATGTTCTTTTGCAGTAAAATTTTTATTGCTCCTGTATTCCTTAAGGTATTCTCCGTCTTAGTTAACATTGTGACCCTTGACTGTTTGTTTAATTCACACACCTATGTGGACACGCTTGCAATTTGCATGTAGTTTCCGTTTAATATTTGTCTACATCTACACCTAGTATGCCAACTGAAAACCTTGTTTTTTTTTACTCTGTATACTCTTTATTAGGTTGAAATGGGCATAATATAAAAATATTTATTTAGATAAGTACAATAAATATAATAGTAGTAGTGTTGGTTATATAGTTAGGTTGATGAATAACATTTGATAACCGGGGGGATGGATAGTGTTAAAACAACCTGCTGACTTGTGCACTTTACATACGTAAGTCAGCTTTGAATTGGTGCTGCGCATGCACTGTACCTCGATGCTTTGTTTTGTGTGGAATACAGTCTCCACACGGGGATGGCCCACTCACCATGCATACAAGTTACGCGTGGAGGGTGGGTATTGGTATTTAAATTGCTCAGGGATGCGAATACTCAAGGTAATCTGCATATCCACATATCTTCCTGCAGAAATTACATTAGCTGTAGAAAAAAAACACCAAATTGCCGCACCAAACCTCACAAATCACAATAGATATACTCCCTAATCTGGGAGGTGCTCCACATAGCAGCTTTTTTTTATAGCCAAAAGTGAAAAAGGTCCTATGAGACCAAGAAGGTACTCACAGCAAAGCGCCGCTATTTAGTGTGTGCACACTATCTACATATAAAAATTAGAACTCCTCAGACATCCATAATTAAGGAAAATTGTTACAAAAAGTTATTTTATTTGCTTGCTAAAATAACACAAAATTAAGGTGAATTTCAACATTTATAAAAACAGTGACCACAGCCGGTTCAAACCATAACTGCAGAATTAATTTCTGCCAATATCCAACACATAATGTTTTTGCACTTCAGACCTGCTAACTAAGAGGACCAGGAGAAAAGCTTACCCTATATAACAGCTAGCGGCCTCACGGCCAGCACTTCGCCCCTTCCGGTTAGTATACTTTCCCTTACCTACTCTAGATATGGATCGGGTCACAATCGCACAACAATCAGGTGAAGAAAAGGCTTCGGTCATCCATAGAGAAGTAAAGCTCACTCCGGTGCACCGAAGCTGAGCATGTTCTGTCAGTTATGGAAGGGGAAGGGAAAGTATACTACCCGGAAGGGCGAAGTGTTGGCCGTGAGGCCGCTAGCTGTTATATAGGGTAAGCTTTTCTCCTGGTCCTCTTAGTTAGCGGGTCTGAAATGCAAAAACATTATGTGTTGGATATTGGCAGAAATTAGTTCTGCGGTTATGGTTTGAACTGGCTGTGGTCACTGTTTTTATAAATGTTGAAATTCACCTTAATTTTGTGTTATTTTAGCAAGCAAATAAAATAACTTTTTGTAACAATTTTCCTTAATTATGGATGTCTGAGGAATTTTAATTTTTATATGTAGATAGTGTGCACACGCTAAATAGCGGCGCTTTGTTGTGAGTACCTTCTTGGTCTCATAGGACCTTTTCCACTTTTGAAATTACATTAGCCTCAGCAAGGGATACTAATGTAAGGAATATGCCCTTAAGTCTGGATCCAATTCTTGGCTACAAACATTGTAATTTATTTGTAGCAAGTACTTTCAGATGACACAATGTAACTTGTATTCTGCTACCAATAAACCATTCTTTTCTTTTGTTAGACTATATAAAAACATCTCTGCCATTGTTTTATATATATACCATATAAAGTTTTAGCAATTATTTTCTAGCACTTGAAAGAGTTTTTGACTGTGTAAACATTCTTTCTATATAGGAAAATGTTTATCGGCGGGCTTAGCTGGGACACTACTAAGAAAGACCTGAAAGATTACTTCTCAAAGTTTGGAGAAGTTGTAGACTGCACCTTGAAATTGGATCCAATCACTGGTCGATCAAGAGGCTTTGGCTTTGTATTATTTAAAGAAGCTGACGGTGTTGACAAGGTACGATACTAATGTGTCTTATTCTATAGATGCCAACAGAATGTGTTATTTTTAATTGTTATAAACAATTTTCTGCATTTTTGAAAAATAGTCCTTTAGTGATGTGGTGTTCTTTACTAGTTTGATTAATGTTGAACAAACTCGCTATTGAGATCTTAACATTTGCATTAAACTACAAAATGAGTGAAAAGTGGTTTCAAGTTAATGATACCTTTTTTTTGTGGCTTTACCTCAAAGAGGTGCTTTGATTACTTTTTTTTCCCCCCAAACTTGTAGTATTATTAATGCACACAAGGCCATGTATTTTGTTCTAATTGAGTTGTTGACTTTGAAAAGTCTCTTTCTTATCCAGTATATGTTCACTGCCTGCACTACACAATCAGGTTCCTATCATTAGCTGATTTGGTAACCACAAGCCTACCTATGTCTAGATTTGGTGGTGGCCTTTCTATTTCCTAATATAGGACATTACTTCTTGAATATTATTTATTAAGTGCAGGTCTTTTAACCTGTGCTTCTCCAGGTGTTGTCAAACTACGACTCCTAGCATGCTTTAACATGTATAGGCTTAGCTGATACATGATAAGCATGAGGAAGTTATAGTTTCACACCTGGAGAGCCAAAGGTTGGCCAGGGCTGCTTTTCAACCTTGGAAAAGAACGCTTTGTAGCTTATCTTCACAATCGAATAAAATATGTCGGCAATATTTACACAGTTAACAAAGGGTAGGATCTATACATATAAGTTGAGATACAGCGCTGGTTAAAACCCAGATAAAAGTATGTCAATGTCCATTAGAGTATTATGAATGGAATGATTAAAAACATTGATCAGTGGGTAATAGCATCAGTTTGTTATGCCACTGGATTTGTCATTGGTGCTTTTCTAGTCCTTAAAGAATTTTGGTGTTGTCAAAGTCTTTTTTGATTCCTGGATTCATACTGCTGTGCAAGTGGTCTACAGTGTTTGACAGGACTCTCCTCCTGCTCCTGTTATGTGTAGGTTTGAAGGCCACCCTCTTCTTTCTGGTGAGGTTTTATTTCTTTATTCAGATCCATTCCAGACAGCATGGTATAGAAAGAAAAAGAAACCTATATTCTTCATATTATCCCTATTTATAAATTCACAGATAAAAATAGAGTGGCACTTATAAGGTTGGCAGACGTATAAATTAATGTCTTGTATGTGCATAATTAGGGTAGTTAAGAAGCTTCTTCTAAACCACCAATCTTTTCAGAACTTGAAAAGCTAACAAAGGACAAATCCAGTGGCATAACACACTGCTGCTAATGCCCACTTAATATTGAGTTTTCGGACCGGATTCGCACTTAAGAAGGTCCTTTGTGTAAGTGACCTACTACACATGCGTAGTAGGTCATTTCTTCATCTGCGTACCACTTGGGCTTGTAGATGGAATACGTGTGGTCTTTAAAAGTAGGATTTAGGAAGAAGTGGGTGGCGGGAGGGATGTAGACTAGCCGGGGAGGGCGGGAGGAAGAGATCACTGTTCGTATTTTCCTTCTTAAGAAGGAAAGTACGAACGGTTACTTAAGCAAGCCCTATGGCACTCTTAAGTGCCATAAGGATACTAAGAACGGGCAGGTTGTCTGGCAGGACAGGTGAGTTAGGTGCAGATACACTCTGTGAGTACGGTCCTTCAAGTTTCCATTCCTAAGTCTCTAAGGCATTTTGGTTTACCTGTGTTTTGGCCATCCTGTATCATAATTCGTAGGTATTCTATTAATCTGTTTTAAATATTGTCTACGCCTATCATGCCGTCACATATTTTCCAAGCAAATACATTGAAAAGGCTATATCAAATAATTTGTATTGAGAATATGTAACTAATAACTATAATACAATAAAATAATGTTTGATTTTACAACTGCCTTGCACGAGATGACTCTTGGTTTCTTATCAGTTTTTTGGTGAAATAGCTATTTAAAAAAAATAAAGGCATCACCAGCAATCCAAGAGCTTTCTTGGACGCCGAGGATATCGCATGGTGTGTAGAGGGCATTTGATGTGCTAGATTTACTAAACTGGAAAATGAAAAGTGGAGATGTTGCCTGAGGCAACCAATCAGATTTCCTATTACATACTAGAAAATGTCATATAGATGCAGAATGTTTGCTATGGGTAACATCTCCATTCTTCCTTTTCCACACTTTAAAAAATCTAGTCCAAGTCTTTTTCCTGGTAACATACACACAAATCTCAAAAATTTCTGTTTGTGTCTATAAACATTGTCAGGTTTTTTTTTGAGATCCTGTTAGATTATTGTATGTTTATCATGCTGTTTTCTTATCAAGTAAAATTAATATGTATGGTTGTTGTTTATTCCTTGATGCATGAAACTTATCTGATTGTAGTAACTCAAAAAGTATCAATTTAATAAAAAAATACTTTTTAATATTTGTAGAATCTCTAACGTTTTGCTATGTTCTTTAAATAATAAAGGTCTGAAAGCTATTCCTTCAGTTGTTTTATGTTTGGTTTACTATTTATTCACTGCACTGTCATCAAAATGATCATGTGCTGATTGTATATTATAAATATGAAGCTGCAAGCTATTTATTATGTTTATTGTGGATGTGTTAATGCAGGTAATGGAGCAGAAGGAGCACAAGCTGAATGGCAAAGTTATTGATCCAAAGAGAGCAAAAGCAATGAAGACAAAAGAACCTGTTAAAAAGATATTTGTGGGCGGCTTGTCACCAGATACTCCGGAAGAAAAGATTAGGGAATACTTTGGAACTTTTGGAGAGGTATTTTATATCTCTTTATTTTATTGTAAGCCCTACAAGGTTTGCTGGATAAACTTATTTTGTTACTCAAAATAATCCAGAGCAGGAGGTATCAGTGTCATTGAATGTATGAGCTTTTTATCTGCGTTACTTTTTTTTTATTTACTTATTTTCACCTTTATATTCCTTTCTTTTAGATTGAAGCTGTTGAACTGCCCATGGACAATAAAACTAACAAAAGACGAGGCTTCTGCTTTATCACTTTTAAGGAAGAAGAACCAGTTAAACAGATAATGGAGAAGAAATACCATAATGTTGGCTTGAGTAAAGTATGTTGTTTAAAGGGTATTGTGTTTAGATATAAGCCAAGAAATGTAATTGCTTTTAGTTGTAATTTTTTTTATTACTAATACACAATACACATTGCCACATTTATTTCTTTTTCTTTCTTTTTTTTTTCTATCTATCAATAGTGTGAAATTAAAGTAGCACTTTCAAAGGAACAGTACCAGCAACAGCAGCAGTGGGGAACAAGAGGCGGAGGGTCCTCGTCACGACCTCGTGGAAGAGGAGGTTATTTATACATGACAAAAGCTCTTATGCTATATATGCTGCTCTCTATCTTTCTCTGCTCCTGCTAATTATTACTACTTTGCCACAGGCTCAAGCCAGAGCTGGAGCCAAGGATACAGCAATTACTGGAATCCAAGCTACAGTAGTTACGGATACAACAACCAGGGTTATGGTGGCTATGGCAATTATGACTACACTGGGTATAATTACTATGGATATGGAGACTACAGTAGTGAGTATCAGTCATCTTATATGACTATATGTAGCGTTAGTTTTACTATATAAAAGTAGTTTTTTTTGGTCACTTTTTTATGATACTAATACTTTTATTAAGGAACAATATTTAAACAATAGGGTTTTCCCCTACAAGTGAAGATAAATGTGTGAAAATTCTTGTCCGTGTAAATAAGTTTGTCACAGGGATTAATGATCCTTAAGGTTGTATAGTTTGTTGCTTTGTGCTGGAGAGGTCTATGTGGTGAGAGGATTATATGTGGTTAGGATTAGTTTATATAGTTATGTTATTTTATGTTTACTGGTAAAGCAGATAGCTTTTTAAATAATAACGTAATGGGGTTAGACAAAAGCCAGAGGCCATGCAGCAATTGCAACCTCTGGTGTCTGAGCCTTGTGTTTTTGGGCCCTACCAACTCAAACCATTATGATTAATAATATTCAACTGTATCCAGATCTTTGCTCTGTGCTAAAGCAGGGTACACACTGGGACTTTTCAGCAGATAATCTTTTTCCAATCACACAATCAAAAGACTGTTTCACCAGACATCTTACCAGTGTGTACTGTCCAAAGATCTAATAGACACAGTGCACACTTGCAAAAAGCAAAAGATATCTTTCCAGTTAGGAACTCCAAAAGATTCCAGACAGTTTCAAAGGATTTTTGAGCATCTTTGGACTTTTGATTGTGTGATTGGAAAGATTATCTGCTGAAAAAAACGCAGTTTGTACCCACCTTAACTTTTTGCTCATATGGAGTTACGAGCCCAGGATAATACCCTTAAATATTCCTCCCCATACTTGCGTAAAATGGGGATGGTATAGAAATCAGGAGACAGCATAAGGGTTTAACCCAGCCCATGATGTATAATTTAATTCCTTCACACCTTGCGTTCCTGTTGTATGCAACCTGCCCTGTCGTTGGAAGGCTCATGTGACCCCTTTCGGTTACTTCAGCTGTTGCACAAAGCTATGTGCCATCTTGTATAAAACTCCCTTTTTTTAAAATAAGCACTCATGGTAAGCAATTAGCAATCAGCAATGTAAAAAAAAAATCTATTTGGTCAACACAGGGTTTGGTTTCTATAATTTGTGAGTTTCCAACAAGTCTGGTATTCTTTTGCTTCTGTGTTCACCAGTCCATCTGTGAACTCTGTTGGCAATAGAACTTTTCATGAAGGATTACAGTATAAACACAATCTGCATGTCTGATCTTGTTCTATCACTTCTGTCATTTCCAACGTTTAAACGGCATCATATTGTAGATGTCCGTACGTTTATGTATGCTGTCGTGTTCATAACCATAGCTTCCCTGGTCTTTGCTATCAAACAGATATTTTTCATTTTTTAGATCAGCAGAGTGGTTATGGGAAAACAGCCAGACGAGGTGGTCATCAAAATAGTTACAAACCGTACTAAATTATTCCCTTTACATCGTTTCACAAACAGGTATGTTGTGTTTTTTTGCTTTCAAAACGTTACATTTATTATTTTTCATTAAGCGTAATGGTAAGATATATTAATTATTAAGATATTGTAACGCTTAATTATTTTAAAGTTTTACAGCACCCAGAAGTGCTTACTATAGCGTAATATAGAGACTTTGAAGATACGAACACGTGCTATAAAGCGCTTTATTTTTTTTTTATTTTTTGCCCTATTTATAACAAGTCAGTAAAGTTAACAGGTAACGTACTGCTAATGGGTACAAAATAAGGAATTGCCTACTAACTCTGACATTATACCTTGTTTGTACCCGCCAGCGGGGAATTCATTGCAGGCCCTGTGTCGCGCTGACTTCACGATTCTCACAGGCCCGCTCAATGCGGACAGGGTACGAGATGCTCACGCTCTCGAATGCTGCCGTTTGGTATGGTCTCTTCCAACATCCTGTATCAGCATTATAATATAAAATGGATACTCCAAGCTATGCTTTCACTTATTCCTTTTGCGTTTTAAACTTTAAATAAAAACTACTTGTAAATTTTAATACATTTTTTACAGGCCCCGTAATCATTAGATTCGTGAACTTTACTGAATTAATTTTAACTACTTGTTCTTCTAAGGATACAGCTTATCTCTGGATTCCCGTATTTTTCTTACATATTATGAAACTTAAAAATGCTTGCTTTTCCCTTATAAAAAAAACCTAGCTGTAATTTGCAAAACGTTCTTGGGCTGAATTCCTGTTGTGTATCAATTTTTCAAATACAGGTTTACCTACGGAAGACTTGTAGTGTTATCACAGAACTACTGGGAGCATGTTTATTTATATAGATGTTTAAGAATATTTTTTATGTACTCAACCTAATGCATCCAATGTACTGTATTGTGAAGGAATAATTTGTGTTCCTTTTTTAGTTGAAACCGATAATAAATACAAAACCAAGTTGGCTTCCTTTGAAAATAATTTGGTGCACACAAGGATTTCAAAGCTCTTGGACATTAGTTTTCCAGTCTATATTTATATAGATATATATTGGGAGTATATTCTTCATAACTTGTACATGGGTAAAGGGGTTTTAAATAAGTTTTATTGAGCATACGCTCCCAGGTAGAGCTAATGTAACTATGTATTTCTTGTTTTCCTTTAGGTGGACAAGCAGTATTTTCTGGGTTGAAGATTCATTTGAGGTGGCTCATTCTGCATGCATATAGCAGTGCAAATGAATATCCCCCTTTTTATTTTTTTGTTGGGTTTTTTTCCCCCCTTTATTTTACTTTACTTTTGTTTTTGTTTTTTTTCTTTTTAAGATTTATTTTTTATGAAGCCCTATTAAAGGGAAATAGTATTTTTTTCCCCCCCCATCATTTCTAGAATTCATCTAGTCTTATTTTATAATGGCTTTGCTTGTTAAATTGTGTTCACATTATTTCATCAGCATGGAAGACAAGCTGTTGTTTTTATGCCTGCTTCATGATGTAGCTTTACCCACTTTTCTTTATAATAAATCTTCCTCTAATTTTTTAATATAATATGTTGACTCCTCTTATTTGCGTGATTGTATAGTGCTACATTATTTTTGCTTTTATGCTTATTGGCATATGGGAACAACACGTTATACTTAATTTTACAGACAATATCAACAGGGTTTTTGTTGGAATTATGTTTAAGTAAGGAAAGTTTTTAAAGCCCTTTAACATTTTATCTACTCGTATCTATTGGCTGATCCAGAGTTTGAGATTAAAGGTACCTCAATAAAACGATGTTTAACTGCAGGGAAGGACAAATCTATACTGTCAAAATAGAATTAAGTGGTGAAGTTTACAAGCTCAACTCTGATTTATAGATTAAACCTAAAGCTATGCAGTATGTGAGTTCTTTGTGCAAGAGCAAAGTACTTTCATTGCAAGAAAAATACATTTATATTAAATTGCACCTCTCATTTTGCAACATGAATTTTCTCAGGTCTACATTTGCACATACTTTTACTTTTTTTGCAAACTGTACTAGCCCTTAAGTATTCTGGCATTTTCACAAATGATTGGGTGGGTAAAAGAAGACTTGTTCTTAAACAAAATGTTGATTTGCTAGTTAGTTTTATTAATCAATAGATAAATTCACTAAACAACGACTATTCTTCCATATAGTTTAAGTATAAATACTTCAAACAATAATGTAATTCATGGTGTTCCAAAAAATTAGATACACTTTATTGGAGCATATATCGAATAATTCCTCAGCCCTTAAAGAGAACAGTGCAAGGTATTAATTATTGCTTTAAAATAAATTGTCGGTAATAGAAAGGCATACAGCAGAACATATATTCAATCAGTGTTAACAATCCATGAGTAGAAACAATTATGACAAAGTAACAAAACGTTTTGTAGTTACAAATAACAACATATAGTAAATAGCACACATGGGTAAAATTTATACTCGGCCTTAATGTTCATAGCTGTAGAGGCGCTGACGCCCTGAAGAAGCTTGTGAAACGCGCGTCGGCTTGAGAAGACAGCGGGCACGTTTTGAAAGTCTGTTAAAGCTCCATATGCAGAGGACGCCCTGCAGCTTCGCACACTGCTCCGTATACTCTGGATCTCTCAGGGAAAGTAGGTGCTCCTTTGGAGCAAAGTTCCTCCGTGAGAGGGGGTTTTTTTGTTTTGTTATTTTGTAGATATTAGGGATAGTCTGGATGCATAGTGATATTTATTTGGTAATTATACTGCAGGAGCAGATTTATATGTATGCCATAGTGCTTTGATGAAGTGCCTAAGTTGTCTGTTATTTATACCCTTGTGAGTGAATTTACCCTTACATGTTGTGTGTTTTTTAAATATTTTCACAGCTTACTAATATTGGAAATGTAATTAATAAAAATAATACAAAATTGTGGTATCTGGAAAAGTTGCCAAGTCTGTGGTTTCTTTATCTATGAGGGCTAGCTCTCTTATAGGGAGTTATCCAACAGAGAAACCTTGGTTGTTTTGATTAATTAACCACATGAGCACCCCCCATAGAAATTTTTTATTGTAATTTTAAGAATCATTTTGTGGGGGAATACAAGATAAAAACTAGTGCAGATAATTTTCTTTTGCTGTAGAGGCACTGTTGTGATCAATATGGGGTGGAAGAGATGTGAGGCAGCCGCCCCCTAACTAATCTGTCATGAAGGTCTAACCCAGATGCGTAACTAACGTGGGTTTTGTAGGGCTCGTGCCCCAGGTTCCGATGGTGCCCAGCTGATGTGGGCGCAATCGGTGCCTTAGGGCATGAGTCCTACAAAACTCAGTCACTCAGGGCTTCGTCGGACTCCTTTTCTTGGAGTCACAGTGGATGCCAGCGGTGGTGCGTGAGGTGAATACGCTGATGCGATCTTGGGGTCACGTCAGCGTGTGTATTCACCGCTGGCACTTGCTGTGACTCCAGGAAAAGGATAGCGCGCAGAGAGTGCGCCGCGGAGGTAAGGCCAAGGAGCGGGTAAGGGAATTTGGCTACAATTGGGGGCTGCACTAAGGACTTAAACTATATGAGGGGGCTGCACTAAGGACTGAAACTATGACGGGGCTTCACTAGGGATTTAAACTATATGAGGGCCTGCACTAAGTACTGAAACTATATGAGGGGGCTTCACTAGGGACTAAAACTATATGAGGGGTCTTCACTAAGGAGTTAAATTATGAGGGGCTTCACTAAGGACGGAATCTATATGAGGGGGCTGCACTAAGGACTGAAACCATATGAGAGGGTTGCACTAAGGTCGGAATCTATATGAGGAGCTACACTAAGTACTGAAACTATATGAGGGGGCTGCACTAAGGACGGAATCTATTGAGGGGGCTGCACTAAGGACTGAAGCTATATGAGAGGCTACACTAAGCACTGAAACTATGAGGGGGTTGTACTAAGGAATTAAACTATATTAGGGGCTGCACTAAGGACGGAATCTATATGAGGGGCTGCACTAAGGACGGAAACTATATGAGGGGCTGCACTAAGGACTGAAGCTATATGAGGGGCTGCACTAAGGACCCAACCTATATGAGGGGGCTGCACTAAGGAGATCGACTATATGAGGGGCTGCACTAAGGCTGAAGCCTGGGGAGACATGGGGATTATTTGGAGGCTGGAGAGACATGAGGGGGATTATTTTGAGGCTGAGGGGGATATTTTGGAGGCTGGAGAGACATAATGGGGATTATTGGAAGCTAGTGAGACATGAGGGGGATTATTGGAAACTGGGGAGACATGAGGGGGTTCTTAGAAACCTAGAGACAACACATGGAGCATGTATTTAAAGGCCTAGGTGATGATTTCTATGGACACTGACAACATGGATCTTGTGTACCAGCTGTTTTCTTGGGCTGCCATGATTGCTGATGCCGTTTGGCCGTCACATCAGGATATCGATGGGCTTCCGACCGGCAGCTGTTATGCGGACATGTTCGTATGCAGATTTGATTGGCA
>WWET01002279.1:237619-251013 GCA_011038615.1 Limnodynastes dumerilii
TTCTTACAGCATTGCAGACCTTTTGCATTCTAGCTGTTAATTTGTTGAGGGGTAATCTGAAGAAATTTCACCCCACGCTTACAGAAGCACCTCCCACAAGTTGGATTGGCTTGATGGGAACTTTTTGAGTAACATTCGATCCAGCTGCTCCCACAACAGCTCAATGGGGTTGAGATCTGGTGACTGCGCTGGCCACTCCATTACAGACAGAATACCAGCTGCCTGCTTCTTCTCTAAATAGTTCTTGCATAATTTGGAGGTGTGCTTTGGGTCAGTGTCCTGTTGGAGGATGAAATTGGCTCCAATCAAGTGCTGTCCACAGGGTATGGCATGGCGTTGCAAAATTGAGTGATAGCTTTCCTTATTCAAAATCCCTTTTACCTTGTACAAATCTCCCACTTTACCAGCACCAAAGCAGCCCCAGACCATCACATTACCTCCACCATGCTTGACAGATGGCATCAGGCACTCTTCCAGCATTTTTTCAATGGTTCAACACCTCAAACTTTGATTCGTCTGTCCATAATACTTTTTTCCAATCTTCCTCTGTCCAATGTCTGTGTTCTTTTGCCCATATCAATCTTTTCCTTTTATTGGCCAGTCTCAGATATGGCTTTATCTTTGCCATTCTGCCTAGAAGGCCAGTATCCCGGAGTCGCCTCTTCATTGTAGACGTTGACACTGGCGTTTTGCAGGTACCATTTAACAAAGCTGCCAGTTGAGGACCTGTGAGGCATCTATTTCTCAAACTAGAGACTCAAATGTACTTGTCTTGCTCAGTTGTGCACTGGGGCCTCCCACTTCTCTTTCTACTCTGGTTAGAGCCTGTTTGTGCTGTTCTCTGAAGGGTGTAGTACACACTGTTGTAGGAAATGTTCAGTTTCTTGGCAATTTCTCGCATGAAATAGTCTTCATTTCTAAGAAGAATAGACTGTCGAGTTTCACATGAAAGTTCTCTTTTTCTGGCCATTTTGAGAGTATAATCGAACCCACAAATGTGATGCTCCAGACACTCAACTATCTCAAAGGAAGGCCAGTTTAATAAGTTCTCTGACGAGCAAACCCTTTTTCAGCTGTACTAACATAATTGCATAAGTGTTTTCAAGGGTTTTCTAATCAGCCATTAGTCTTCTAACGCGATTAACAAACCCAATGTGCTTTTAGAACACTGGAGTGATGGTTGCTGGAAATGGGTCTCTATACACCTATGTAGATATTTATTTAAAAACCAGATGTTTCCAGCTAGTATAGTCATTTACCACATTAGCAATGTATAGAGTGTATTTCTGATTAATTTAATGTTATTTTCATTGAAAAAAAACTGTGCTTTTCTTTAAAAAATAAGGACATTTCTAAGTGACCCCAAACTTTTGAACGGTAGTATGTGTAAGAGGGAGTCTTATTGGATAGTCACCCTAGATACTCTGGCTCCAAAAGGTCTCAATGAGGGTTTCGATTTAACCCCTTTCCTGTAGATTTAAAGTTGGTCCACTAGTGTTTTAATTCTGTCTATAATGAACCTTATCCTGATTATTACCAAGAAAAGAAAATATGCTGCACTAACCTAGGACCAATCAATTACAAATACATGGACTGAGGTGCTACACAAATCCCCTAGTTACGGGTCATATACACAAAACAAACAAGTGTGGTTCTAACTGAGGTAGAGGGTTAGCTTGCCACATGGGGGATTACTGCTAATTGCTGACTAAAGCGAACATACTACCTTGTATTGCAAGAGGACGTCACTCACTAATCTGCTGAAGAGGACCGGGAGACCCTTATCCAAGTGTTAGTGCCCGCAAGAGCACACTTCATGCTTCCGCGCAGTATCTCACCCTACTCTATTCTCCAGAAGAGCGGCGTCCCCTTAAAAGTAAAACAAACAGGAGAGAACACACGTGTCCGGCACTCAAAGCAGTATTCCCGAACTTCCGTATTGCATCGTACGCCGTGCGTTGTGGGAGGAGCTGCCGGACCACATTACCCGACGTGCGTTTCGCCCAACAGGCTTTGTCAAGGGTGAGGTAGTATGTTCGCTTTAGTCAGCAATTACAGTGATGTTTGATACGTTTACTATATGCAATATATGACGTGAACGGTTATGGAGACTTGTACTGCTATGTATTTCACCTATTTGTCTTAGTATATTTTAAGTGATCTATAATAAATTTCTAGTTTCAATTGATGCAGTGCTGTCTTGGCTTTTTATTGAGAGTGCACCCTGTAATCCCCCACGTGGCAAGCTAACCCTCTACTTCAGTTAGACCCACACTTGTTTGTTTTGTGTATATTATCCTGATTATTGACTGCCCTTGACATTGTGTCCTAAAAATTATCACAAATTTAATTTTGTTATTCCTAATATAAATTTATGTTCGTGTTATTCGCTTTAATCTTGTTTCAAATTTTAATCAAGTTCTATATGCTCAAAATGATTTATTCTCAAATTTGAGAGGGGTCTTTTTCATGTTGACTCTTTCATAGTGTTATTTTATTACTCTAGGTGTAGGGTCTATAATTAGCTCTATTCCCATTTAGCTATTTAGTTATATTTATGAACGCTTGGATTCAAAATAATGGATTCGTTTTTCAGGAGAGCTCACTGTTAATTGAACAATATAGGCCATGAAGTTTGGGATGTATGGTTGAATATCTTGTAGTGTAGGATTATTGTTGACAATCTTTGTATATTTAGTGCTATTTTTTTATTTGATAATGGGTGTAAATGGTAGTTTTGCCATTGATATGAACTGTTTTTGTGCTTCTTTTAATCACTTTTAATTTCACAATAACCATTCATGTTACATATTTTAGTAAGAAGTTTCGTAACTCTTAAATTTGAAAGGCAATAGTATGTTTTATTAATTTCATTCATTTGAACTTCAATGACTCTAAGCTGAGGATGTGTTATGTCCTTAAAGGGGTTTTTCAAATTTGTTGTATTTCAAATATGTTGTATCTCTTATCTCTATGCACAACATTATTAAGCTGGAATCTTCTCAAGCATGATTGATCTAAAGTTTGTCAAGTCTAAATTAATCAACTTTGTTTTAACTATAAATACGCTGTTGTACACTTTCCCGCCACGCCCCTGACGAAGTCTTATGACGAAACGCATAGGGACGGGCTAGTGTACGAGTCCACAACAAACCGCACGTGTCAGACGATCAATCCCACTACCATCAGTGGATCAGTCACTTGCCGGCTAGAGCTTCCAGGACTCTGGGCGCATCGAACGGTGATGTACACGCGGTTAATAGGAGTTTTAATATTTACGTGCTAAATATCAGTCTGCATCTGGTACGTTTTTAATTGTTGACCCATTGGGGCTGAATAAAAACTCTTTTAATGCACCATGAAGCGCCCCCTGTAGCTTACCTGCCTTGCCTGGCATCTGATGGACAAATTTTTAAGATCCACCATGCCCCCAAAGACAAACCACAACTGACAGGAAAATCAGCGTGCTGGAGCTAAAATGGCGGCGGTTGCGGAGGCAATGGTGGCAGAGAATTCTGAAGCGCCTAAAAAAGCTGCTTCACTTGCTCCACGGGAATCCCTTCCTCCTTCACCCAGGAATGTAAGTCCTTCACACTTATCCCCTGAGCAGGCAGTCAAGCAAGCTGGGCAAACCCCTCCAGCCTGTGCAGGCTCTGGCCCTCCCAGTCCCCAGAGCTCACCTGCAGCGTTAGTTGGAAGCTTCCACAATACCTCTTATGCAGCAGCTGTTCAAACGTCCCTGCTTACCTCTCCTGACATCAGCCTGCAAACCTCCCAAACGCCTGTTACTTAGTGTCAGAAATTGCCTTGACCATTATGTCATGAGTCCCTTGTTCTTACAGCAAGCACAGACATTCACAATAGTACAAGACCTCAAAGAGCAATTACTACAAATGAACCAAAAGTAATAGTTGTGGAGCAAAGAGTGGGAGAAATGTTCCAAGATGTCTCCTCACTAAAAAAGAAATCTGACATTTTGTACACTGATCAGGAGCAAATGTGGTTAAAACTGGATGACCTTGAAAACAGGTCAACTTGAGGGTCATCGGTCTGCCTGAAAACCTGCAAGGCGTTGCATTATCTAACTTTCTCACAGCTACTCTTCCAGCTATACTAGATATCAAAGATTAGTGTAAAGACATGGTGGTGGAAAGAGCCCACAGAAGAGGCCCCCCAAGGGAGAACTCTAATATCCGACCGCGCCCGGTTATCTTCAGAGTGCTGAATTTTTTACACAAATCTGCAATATGGGCCGCTAGTAAATGGTGTACTGAAATTGTCTGGGAAGGAGCTAAAATTAGACTGCTTCAAGATTACTCGGCTGAGGTGACCAGAGCACGTAAAGAATTTGTTCTGGTGTGCTCTGAGCTGGTGAAGTCTCGAAGAAAATTCGCCTTGATGTACCCGGCTCGTTTACATATTTACCAGGGGAAAGAGGAAAGATTTTTTGTCATCTACCGAAGCTCAAAGATTCCTTACTATGGAAAGCAAAGAAGCCACATGGGCATCCTCAGTAGATTGAAACTTCTCCTTTGACTCTTGTACCCGTCTTGTTTACGTATTTACCAGGGGACAGAGTTTAAAGATTTTTTGTCATCTACTGAAGCTCAAAGATTCCTTACTATGGAAAGCAAAGAAGCCACATGGGCATCCTCCGTAGATTGAAGCTTCTCCTTTGACTCTTTCCTGGACGGATGATGGATGGACCTGCCATGAGTCAGATCTGTATCGTGTTGTATCTTTTTGACTATATTTTCATAGTTTTTGGTGAAGGTTCCCTCCCAGGGGTTATACCTGCTAACAGAGATGGACGTTAGGCGTCAGCACCTTTGCAGTTGTATTACTTTAAGTGACTGTTACGGAAGTCCCTACGGCACTTTGTTGAAGAAGGAGATGGATAGTTTAGCCATTCTCCTCTGTTTCTTAGTTTTTATAGGTTTACTTGAATTATATGCCTCTCCTAATATCTTTCATAGTAAATGGCATTTTAAGATTTGCAATACAGAACGAGGCAGGGGGTTTTGTTCTACAATGTTTGCCTATTTTTATTTTTGTTGATATGTCTGTCTGTTCACATTGCTGGCGATACCACTGCACCATGCTTATCCCGAAAGTAGATGTGCTTGTGATGACACCTCATTTGTGCGTACAAAAGGGCTGCCTACTATATTTAGTCTACTGATCATACCGGCTTCTGTGAGTATGTATATTTTACACAACAATACCAATTTGTATCACTTTAATCTATTCCGCTTAATTGAGTATGACTAGTCTGAAAATTGTTACATGGAACGTGGGTGGCATAAACTCCCCAATCAATAGGAAGCGCCTCTTAGTCTATATTAATTAATTGGCATTAGATATAGTTTTATTACAAGAAACTCATCTGTTAGCTGAAGAAGTGGCCAAGTTGAATATAGGCAATTATAGAGTTCTGGGAGCGGCCTCCTATAACTCCAGATACAGGGGTGTAGCATTACTAATTAATAAGAATGAACTAAGTAAGGTTCATTCCCAATTAATAGATAAGGAAGGTCATTACCTAATAATGGATATTTCTATTAGGAGTCAGAGGTATATATTTTGCAACTTATATGCGCCAAATATTTACAGTAAGGTCTTTTTCAATTCTCTACTAACTAAGCTATATATGTATATGGATGAATCTGTAATAGTAGGAGGTGATTTTAACATCATCACATCTTCTCTACTAGATAGACAACTAGCTCAGAAAAAGTGAAAAAATTTCCTAAATTAGTAGTTGCACAATTTGCTTAAACACTACACCTAGTAGATATTTGGAGAATAAGGTACCCCTCTGATAGGTCATACTCTTGTTTATCCGCTGCGTATAATACATTATCGAGATTAGATTATATCTTGGTCTCTGACTCTTTAATACCTAATGTTGAAATGTTGAAATGGAACCCATTACCATTTGTGATCATGCGGTAGTCTGGGTTCAACTGGATGATCCTATTGTAGGAAAACCAACTAATATGTGCAGATTCCCCATTTATTTAAGTAATTCACCAAAATTCAGAAATATGATAAAAGCTGCATGGGCGTAGTTCAAACATTCTAACATGACACACAGTGATAACCCCCAACTTCTATGGCAGACGTTCAAGGCTGTTGTTAGAGGGAATATAATCTCTTTTGTTTCTGAATATTGTAAAACTTTTGTAAAAGAATATAGCCAATCTAAGAGAGAATTAACTGAGGCTTATCACGCCTAAGTATTACAGCCTTCATCATACCAACTCCAAATTTATAACAGCAAGAAAATACAATTTGAAGGTGTATTGGGGAAAATGGGGGATGAGTCAGTATACCAGAAAAAATGTCGATATTATAAGTGGGGAAATAGAATGGGTAAATTGCTTTCGAATTTATTACAGGGAGATAAGAGGCCCACTTTTATAGCTAAATTAATAGATAATCAGGGTGTTTGTAGTCACGATAGCGCATTGATCTCTATGCTAGGGACTGGTTTTGGAGTGGGGTTACTCTACCGCAGATTACAGAACAATAAGCTCAATTCTTGGTCACTCCCATAACCTTGCTTGAGGTACAAACAGCAATAAAGCAACTAAAAGCCTCTAAGGCTCCAGGGCCGGATGACTTTATGGGAGAGCTCTATAAAATATTGGCTACTGAAATAGGGGTGACCCTAAAAGATTTTTATAACTTCATTATTTCTAATACTCAAATTTGTCTATATTTTAATGCAGCCGTGATAAAGGTGTTGCCAAAGCCTGGCCGGGATCCCACTGTGCCAGCGTCATACAGGCCTATATCTCTCCTTAATACAGATTACAAAATATCCACAAAGATCCTCACGGAGAGACTTAAGGTCATTCTGCCGTCCATTATACATGAGAATCAGACCGGATTTATCTGGGGCAGGCACTCCGTAGTGAATATCCGCAAAGTATTGACTATAATACAGCAGGCTGAACTCTCAGAAAATTGTATACCCCAACTAATTTTTTCACTAGATGCAGAAAAGGCCTTTGACCTGGTTACTTGGGATCACCTGCAACAGGCATTATATCATTTTGGTTTCCCACAGAAATTTATCTCTATATTAACGGCCATATACTCCAATCCTTATACCCAAATCGCTGGTAATGGTTTAATATCTAGACACTTTTTTATACAAAGGGGAACTCAGCAAGGTTGCCCTTTGTCACCCCTGCTCTTTGCGCTGGCGTTGGAACAGCTGGCGGTATCGTTACGCAAATTGACTATGTTTCGGGGAATCCGCATACACAACAATGAATTAAAGTTAGCCATGTTCGCTGATGACATGTTGCTGTTCATCTCAGACCCCTCCCACTCTATCCCAGCTATCTTGCAAGCTATTTCTTGGTTCAGCGCATTTGCGGGTTTCAAGGTAAATTGTTCTAAATCAGAGGCCATGATACTTGTTGACTCCCAGGAGATGGCAGTGGAATCTCTAGTGTCACAACATTTCAAAATATCCAGTTCCTAGCTTAAGTATTTGGGGGTACAAGTAACATCCTCTATCAAAGAACTATATAAAGCAAATGATTCCACTGTTCTTAAAACACTCGCACGGCTGATAAAAAAAACTGGATGAATTTACCTTTGTCCTTACTGGGAAGAAATGCAGTTTTAAAAGGAGTGATATTCCCCAAATTAGCATATCTTATCCAGATGTTGCCTATCGCTTTATCTCAACCTGATATTGACGTTTGTATGAAACAATTTGTTACATTTTTGTGGGCTAATAAAAAGCCAAGAGTGGTAAGGTTGAGGCTTCAGCTGAAAAGACGAGAGGGCGGTATAGGGTTTCCAGATATCCACAAATTTATGATGGGAGCACATTTCCGCTACATAACGGATTGGTTGTTTCATAGAAAGGTCTTTACTAATTTTAGTCTAGAACAATCATTGGTCAATCCGTACTCTCTATGAGCTTTGCTCCATACCCCCAGTAAATTAATCCCAGGCCAGGTTAAAGACAATATTATATTCAAGGATACCTACAAAATTTGGGTGAGAGCTCACAGTATTCTGAAGGAGAAACATACTGTCTCGCGGTACAATACAATTTGGGGAAACTTAAATTTTTGGGATAAAGTTCTTGTGTTTATAAACTCCATTCTCGAAACTCGCTTGCCTAAAAGCTTTCTAGCTCTAATGTGGGCACATTTTATAGATTGGATAGACAATCCCAAGGTTAAGGAAAATTTACCATTACTGGCAGTAATAGTAATCGTTGCAAAACGAGTCATAATGCAAAAATGGATTAAGGCGTCTCCTCCTTTTCTGTCTATGGTTAAAAATGCATTGTTGGAGCTAATATACCTAGATAGGAGGGAAACCCTCCCAGACATAGATAGAGGGGGCTCTAGATTCTACAGAAAATGGGGATCATATATTGAGTTCCTTCCTGTAAACTAACGCACACATATCATGTCACTTTTTGAAACAACAAAATGGTCACTTTTAAGAAATCTTGATTCCTAAAACTCTTGTTGGCTAGACTGGAGGGGGGCCGGAGGAGTGGGAGTCATGTGAGATCGCTAGTATGTGTATTTATAGTGTAATAATTGTTTTGTGTTTTTTTTGGTTTTATTCCTGTTTTAGTTTTGTTATTTCTGTTCTGTCATAATTTTCTATATGCCTATTGGAATTTGCTGAATGCCCATTTGCTCGGTTCTATGACTCGATCACCATGCCTAATTTTAATATTAAACTTACCGTCGAGGAGGCAACTATTTTTTATCTGATGTATTCGAGATATCTATTATGCAATATCATATTGTAATAGGCGTTCTGTTCTATCATTATACTTATATAAGGGCTGCCGTTTTCACAATTCTTACGCGTATGCCGCATCAACAGTGACATCACTCAGAGGGACATCCAGTTACGGCAGATGGAACAGAAATTCTTGACCAGAGGATACCCACAGTCCTTGTTAACAACGGCCATGGCCAAAGCTGTTGACATCCCTAGAGACCAGTTGTTAACATCTCGGATAAAGACAAAAAAGGATAAGATCATCCCCTGGGTCTCACAATATACGAGAGCCAGTCCATTAATTCAACAGGCTACTAATGCATTGTGGCCCATTGTTAAATCGGATAAATCGCTACCTGTGTTTCATAATTTACGGATCATGCCGTGTTATAAAAGAGGCCGCAATCTTCGCGACCGTCTGGTTAAAACGGACATTTCTAACACATAGCCCCAAGCTCCTTCCAACTTTTTGACACGTCCACCAGGTTGTTACCGTTGTTTGCAGTGTACTACCTGTCGCCAGATGGAAACTGGTGACACATTTAGTCACCCTCTTTATATAATATACATTTATTAAGGGTAAGGTGACAGCGAGGTTGAGTAGATAATATTATGAGGATAATGAAGTTCTTGAAGAAGGATGGAAGTGACAGCTTCTGTGTGGTAGCATGGAAGGGCCACTGTAAATTAGGGTGATCAGCAGAGATCTCCAGTAATTGTGAGCCCCCAGGAACATGTCACCATAAGAAACCCATATGAAACATTCAGGACCGGATTCACCGTTGCGTGTGTCTAAAGTATGCAAATATACGCACCTACATTGCAAGGCAACACCCATGACACTCCCCTCACGCGGATGGATTTTTGATGACTTACGCTTATATAGGGCAACCTTAACTCTACATGTGCATTAACGTGCATAAGTTACTTACGTACGTGCGTACATCACTAACCGTGTTCTCAACAGCCCATTTAAATGTCCCCCTGCCCACGTTTACGTAACTTCGGACGTGGGGAATACAACCATGCCCTCCGTATGTATATATCACTAAGTTCGATTCATAAATCCGTGCCTAATGGACTTTCGTGCCTAAATCCTACGTAACTTGCGTGGAAAAAGTTACTATGCATGCGCAGTTAATCCGCTCCTAAAAATACGCACCCAAAAACTAGCAAATTAGTTTCTGTGAATCCGGTCCTTATTGTGTAGTTCACATATATTCATCATGGACAAGCTTGTGACCATGTATATATAGTGGATAGATTTTAGGGGGACATGATGATACGGCTAATTAAGTTTTCCATGATCATAACGTACTGAAATATTATTTCCTTTGATTTGACATAATTGACACAGACCCAGAGCACACTCTGTAACACGGCTCTATTGAAATCCAGTCCTGGGCTCCCTGTAACCTGATTCCCAGCCATCGCTCCCTGTTTGAGTGATGACAGCTCTTCTGACATACATTCCTCATGTTGTCACCACGGTGGCAAAACCAGAAAGATGTTTTTGAAAAACAAACAAACTGAAACCAAAGTCGCCCTTGTAGAGTAAACACTATCCATGCTTCCATGGTGATGGAGGCCAAGTGCTTTATAAATTAGATGAGACAAAAATATACAGGACATAAATCTGAAAATTGGCAACACAACGGAACATATTTCCAGAAAGTTGGATGCATAAACTGCATTTGATATTCTGGGTCTTTTACTTTGACCGCTGTGGAGTGTTAATGGATCACCTAGCTCCTTTAGTTCTGCCTTCAAGAAGATGATGGCCATCTTGGTAATGAAAACTGAAAGGTTCATTATTGGTCAATGAGATGGATGGACATCAAGGTCCTGTCCACTTTTGGTACATATTGTTAGACTGATAGAAGAGTCCAACATGATCCATTTCATTAGGTACAATTTATTCCGCTCCTGAGCTTCCAACTGTCACTCACCTGGTTTAAATGAATTAACTGATATTTCAAAAACTATTTGCCTCTTCAACAAAGATGGTTACCATAGTAACTGACAGTTGGAAACCGAGAAGCAGAGTATTTTGTACCTAATAGAATGGGTCATGTTGGAGGGTAGGAGAGTAATGGACAGTGTTTGGTGGGACTGCAAACTTGAAGGATCAATCTATGAAAACAGCAGCAGATGAAAAGACAGAAAAAAACACAGCACAACACAGAGGATGACATGATGACAGGAAGACGACCAGTAGAGACCAGCGCAGATCACTGAGAGGTAAGCTGAGAATCTTGCATGCTGGAAGTCAAGCTGAAAAGTTAGCAGTGCAACATTTATGGGTCACTAGGCACTAGACCTCTGTGGTATTCCAAAACACCAGGGCCAGATTTACTAAGCTGTGGGAAAGGAAAACTGTGGATGGCGCCCATAGCAACCAATCATATTCTAGCTGACATTTTCTAGTATGTAATAGGAAAGTAAGAGCTAGAACCTGATTGGTTTCTATAGGCAACATCTCCACTTTTCCAAACCCGCAGCTTAGTAAATCTGGCCCTAAATATTTGCTACGGGATATAAAGCAAAACCTTTACATAAATATATAACTATAACTATATAACTATAAATAACTATAATGTTCTTAATAGAAACATAGAAATTGACGGCAGATAAGAGCCACATGGCCCATCCAGTCTGCCCAAATATATGTAATAGTTTATAAGACCTTAATACACCAAAAAGCAATAATCCAAAGCTAGACTTAAGCATTTTGCATTCATACAGGAGGCTATTCAATGCAATAGCAAGGATAGATTCAAATAAATCATACATTTTGATAGGACTAAAATACTTGACACCCATACTGACGCAAGAACAGAACATGTATAAGTGTGATCTGTTGATACCAATAGTAGTCTCGTATACAATACCACCCAATAGCATCCTTATAATTTGAATTATAATTAATTAAATATCAGTGAAATCTTCACAATGGGAGAGGGTGTTATTGTATCGGAACATGAAATATATTTCAGAGCAATGTTAGATTTATTACTATTATTGGAGCCAGGATTGTATGGCACTTCATTGGGCCTTTCTTTTTAAGCAAAGTGAGGAAGTACTGATGATTTTTTCTGACAAGTGTCGTCGCTTGTCTATGAGGATATCTGTTCCAAAATAACGATCTTCCTGACAGGAGAACTCAGCTCTTCTCCATTTTCTGATTGGCAGTCACCCATAAACGCTACAGAATACAGGTGACAGTGAGATGAAGAGATTGGTGGTCTAGAGTAAAATAAACCAGTGACTTCTCCGCCGTTGTGGCTTTGAGATGTGTCTTGCAGCAGTGGTACAGCCAATAACCAAATTCAGGATGACTGTCAATGTTACATTTCTCGCTGAGTGTGATTGTAGTTCCTGGTGAAAGGCATCATCACAGCATACTTTGATGACTTTTTTTTTTTTATATGAATCTATATTCATATAGAATATATGAATCTTTTAAAGATGCATGAATATAACATTCAATATACTGATGATGCTGCTACACAGACTGTGGTCCCATTGATTAATGAAAGAGAAGAAAAACTACAAAGAAAATGACAGCTATTTTTCTCCTAATTGCCCTTCTTTCTTAGATTCCCTAGCTGTGTGTCTAGGAGAATTTACCTCTCATGGGCCTTGCCATATCAGTATGGCGATCCTCATAGATATGTAATTATACTTACCTGTCTCTGATGATCACTGCAGCAGGAAGTCACTGCTGTAATAGTCACTGGGGGGGGGATAAGCTTCCTGGAGAAGGTAAACACTGCTGACGCTATCCTGGGACTGTGTATCAGGAAAGGAAGATACATAGGTCTGTATCCTGGCACATATGTATGATTTGTTTTAATTTTTTGTAAAATTATTTTTATGGAAGGGTAAGTGACATAATTAAGAACAGAATGATATACTTTTTGGGCCTGATCCTCGGTTGAATACGACAGGGCAATTACGTATGGCACATGCGTAATTTCCGTCTATAAGGTTGTACGGATGATCCAGTGCTACCATGCTACACTGAGCGCTGTTGCGCTCAGCGTAACATCGATGCTCTGGCCCGACACTCCCCCTTGTAGGACCGTATATCTGCAGATATGTGATAAGCTGTTCGCCACTTACAAGGCTTCTCTGCTGAACAGTCCTAACTCTAGTCTTAACTCTAAATAGAGCCCCAACTTTGGGTCACATATCCAATATCTTTCTAAACCAAGAGCATACCTCACATGGAGATTCCCAGGTCTCCCAAACTGCCACTCTGAGACCGCACCCCCTCTCAGCTAAGATCCTGTTCCCGCCGTGTCAAGTACAGAAGAGCCACAGAACAGGACGAGAACAGCGGGGAAGAGACTCTAACGAAGTGAAGAACTTTCAGCACATCCAGCAAGGCTTCCCAAGACAGATGACAGCAAACGGTGAGTGCCCAAAACTTTTATTTTTTTACAACACCACACTGCATTCACACACTTAAGCTGGCCATACACTAGAGCAGAGTGATTACCGATCTTCGAATTATCGTGGATTGGTCGAATTATCGCTGTAGTGTATGGTGCCGATTATTGTCAGAAATGGACGATAATCAAAAAATAATGGCTGCCGTCCGATAATCCAATCCG
>WWET01002279.1:258357-268539 GCA_011038615.1 Limnodynastes dumerilii
GAGAGGAGAGAGAGAGGAGAGAGAGAGAGGAGAGAGAGAGAGAGATTTAAACTTATATATATAGGGATTTAAACCTGCTAGGCATGCATTCAAGTAGGCACTGTTGACCACACCCCTTGTGACGGCTTGCCGCCGCTTCACCACGGCACAGTCATCTCTGCTGCAATCAACAGTTGGGGGGTGGGGTGGTAAGAACTTGCTGTACCGGGGCCCAGAATTTCTCTTGGCGGCCCTGCATATATGTGATTAGAAGATCAAGTTCCATCTTCTCCAAAGATTGGTCTTGTTGCAGCAGTTTTTGTTAATTTGATATTGTGTAAAGTAATTGGCCCTTCTTTAAGCCTGTGTCCCAAAGTCTGTTTGACTAACGGTAATACATTTCAGTTGTCAAATGTGTCAGGTTCTAGCATAATAACTTGTTGTTCTATAACTACATAACAATATTGTTTTTTGTAATAATTTGTAGTAGTCAATTTCTTAAAATATATCTACACTTTTATGTTAGATATTTTCAAAATATAATAAAAATTTCTGTTTGTATGCAATGTACAGAAAATGTTTTCTGTCTATATTACAATCACTTCTGTTACTACAATTCAATGAAACCAATGAATTTTTTTTACATTATACTAAAATTAATCGAGACTTATGTTCCAGGATGACAGATCTGTAAAACCCTCACAAAACACTAGATGTCAGCATTGCATTGTTTGATGCTTTATTACAGCTGGTCAAAATATAATGTACAAATTACAGATGATAATTCATTTCATCTTTCATAGACATAAAATATCACAACTTCCTCAGATAAGAATTGTAGTGTATTATACATGTAAGGTTCTATTTAGTAATCTAAAATAAGAATATATAAAGCTTTAGCGAGAGATGCAGCTTCTGAGCTCTCTTCTGTGTATGTACTAAAACATGGTCAGAGATCTTTGGAACATGTCTGGGAAATTGAAAAGGATTGCTACCTTCAGATTGTAATCTTTTTAGAGAACACGGAGAGAAGACCTAATCTAAGTTCCGTATCATGCTAGGTACGTTAGTGTTACTAACATAACTAGCGTAACATCTGGAGGGCAGATGTGTCCTCCAATCAAATCAGGCCACTTAAGCACCTTGCGTGGGTAGGTGGTCTGATGTACCTAACTCTAACTCTGGATCCAGTCCTCAGTGGTTACATTCATATGTCAGCTGCTAATTTTCCTACTGGTCTCAGAATCGATTTTTGTTCCTCACATCCAATCTGTATCCAGATAATGCTATATGCATCTAAGAAAGATCTCTAGACCTAATTCACACAAGACATTGCAGAAACCTTTGTACAAGCTCTCTTAATCCTGTATTCTCTGGCAAATTGCAAATGTTTAGTATTAATATTAATCTACAGCTGCTCTGTGGTGTCCATCTCTATATTGATTGTCTAGAATTGTATAGAATGAAATCAAAATTACTTGAACTATAAAGTATTGTCAAACTGATTCAACTCATTTCTTAATCTGTCAAAATAGGAAAATAGGAATCATCAGTTTGCATTTCTATGACTCATTCATTGTGTTCTTTGGATCCCAGTGTCAGTCATTTTTACATCCTACACCTTCCTTATTTCTAGGCTGTGCCATCACAGCAATGCACCTGGTTTACTAAGACTAGATACTTTGTGGATGCAGGAAGATCCTGAATCTGACAGTTGCCTTAAAAGTGGCCAATCAATGAGGGGTTACCTTCTATCTGGGTTGATCTACACACACACACTCTCTAGTATATGCCCAAACTTTGCAGGAATGTGGTGGATCGCGCTTGTTTCCAAAAATGTTTTTATTTATAACTTCTCCTTTGTGAATGACTGACAATTAGCATAGTTATCTAACCCACAATGATTCAGTTTGATTTGTTTGTTATGTTGATTAAAGTGTTTGGGCTATTCAAAAACCAAGCAATTGCAGTTGTGTGCAGAATTTTTTTTTAAGTTTAGTTAAATATTTTAATACATGTTTAGTGATATGATATCTGTATACATTAAAGTATTGATATTTATAAAAATCACACACAAAAAAGACAGAATATTATAGCATATAAAGACTATCTTGCCAATCTATTGATTTAGCATAACAATCGTTTATTATTAGCATAATGTTATTCCAAAGAATGTTTAAATTAATGTAATCTCATCCTTTCAGAAAATATTCTATAATTTTATTCCGATCTGAACACTATTGTTGTATTATGTTCCTCAGTGTCTGAATAATAATGCCTTAAATCAGAATTGCAAAAGAGATTATTTCTTTTGAATGAGATAACAGTTTAACATAGAAGTTGAATTTAATCTTCAGGGCTACTTAAAGTCACATTATCATCAGGGCATCATATTATTATTTAATATGATACTAACTGATTCTCTCATAAATATATATGTAATGTACAAATTAATAGAATGGGGAAATGGAAAAATATATGTGGAAAAGCTAAGTTACTCAAAAACAAACTAAACTGCAATAAAACAATCCTAAATGTATCACAATAAAAGATAAATGTCTCTGTTGCTCTCTTTTCTGTCTATTTAGCTCATGTTTCATCCACATATGCAGTCTCTGCTCATGTGCAGACATTTGTGCTACCCCTTGGTACTCCAGTGTTTGAGAATAAGGGTCAAACAGGTGCAAATGTCCAGCTTGGCTAAACCATTTTGCAATCTAAGTGGTGCTAATTCATTTTCATTCTTTTGCATGCAGGGAAAATACTTTACTTTTGCACTTATAACTCAAATACTGCATAGCTTTATTTAATGTTGTTTAATCTAGAGCTGAGCTAAGAAACTTCACCTCTCAATTACAGTTCTGCTTCCACAATTTAAATTTACCCCCCCTTGCAGTACAAAATTGAGTTTTTCAGGTCTCACACTTCAACAGATTGACAGGCTCAAAAATGCAAGTGGGCAGGTCTTATGAATTAGCAGGACTGCAAATGTGGATCCCTACACATCCATTGCTTGGTTATTCAATTGCATAAGAATCGGACCTGAGAATCCAGTCCCCTATTACAGCAATCAACAACTCGAAATTAGATGTTTGACAGACTCATAGCCCAGGTTTGTATGGGTGGGACCATGGTGAAGCCGGCTCCATAGGAGGCTGGTAACTTAAAACAGATCTCAGCCCTCTAAGTATGATTGTTGAGCGCTTATATGTATTTATAAACAGCACTTAGCAGTTATTCATAGAGGGCTGACCTCTGCCAACTTTCTTCTGTGTGTGCAGGGGGTGAAGATGCCAGGAGCCCCCCTCTCCTCCATGAACCATAGCAGTCGTATCTGCACCACTGCTAGTTACAACCTGTTTTAATGACTAGTATTTATCAAGTTTATTATTTCTATTCATTCTTACAATCTAGTGTTTAATCTGGCCACTTGCAAATGTGTATATTGTATAGTTATATCATCTTTCAATGGTTTTAATAATTTCTTGTGTATTTTAGTTATCTTTTCATTAAAATTTCATTGAGCCATTTCTTTATATTATAGTAGATTTATTGGCTTTTAATTTAAATTGCTTAAGAAAGATCAATATATTGCTGTAGTTATACTGAATATGCTTTAGCGCTGTTCCATGTCGAGTTTAGTTCTTAATAAATGTATTTTAAAGTGTTTAATCAAATAGACATTGTTTTGGACCAATTTAAAGATAAACTTCTAAAAATCCAATATTCCTCTGAAAATGACCCATGAGATCATTAGAAACTGTCACAGTAAATAACTACATTGTCAACAAAATGCCTAGTGTATAATTGCTTTAGTTTTTTTTACTTTGTTATCAGTCATTAGAGTGCATAACCCATAACACAGGACAACTCAACATTGAATTAATTCTAGTCCATCAGCCATATTTCACGTTATTGAACCAAGGCAGCGTTCTCTGTATGAGAATCATTTATTAGTTCACCCTCCACCCTCAGCAGAGGCTATAAATATTCAGTTGAATAAAAAGAATTACCCACAAAAGTACAGAGTGAGGCTTTCTGGACGACACAGCGGTATAAACTGATCACATAAAATTGTACAATTGAAAGATTTTTTTTTTCAGAGCGTCTTTATTTGAAG
This sequence comes from Limnodynastes dumerilii, assembly GCA_011038615.1. Classification (NCBI taxonomy): domain Eukaryota; kingdom Metazoa; phylum Chordata; class Amphibia; order Anura; family Limnodynastidae; genus Limnodynastes; species Limnodynastes dumerilii. The sequence goes on from WWET01002279.1 coordinate 262,457, forward strand.
TTTTGATAATTCTATTCAAAATTACTATTTCTTTATTCTGATTTCTTGCATATGTCTAATGAAATCGCTTGTAGTGAAGAAAAGTGTCAGATTACCGACGCACCATTCCAGTTATACTTATTTATTTTGTTACTGATCCTGCAGCTCCTTCCGTATAATTCCGTATATATATTAACCCAGGTTAATTTTCTTGACCGTGTAAGCACAAAAAGCCTGCTTGTGTAATAAGACATCCAATGACGCAACATTTAAAGCTTAGAACACAGCATCGGATCAATGCTAGATCCAGTATTCTAGCTCAGAAGGCCCTGTTATTCACATGGATTTCTGAGCCCTTACCACTGACCACTACTTTAAGAATTCCAATATGTCCTCCCACAAAATTGGAATGGATGAGAAGTCTGGCTAGTTTTTGCTTTTGCCCAATTTTAGAAATGCCTCAGAAGATAAAACTATACAGAAGTCTAGATTCCACAGATCCAAATCACAGCGCATGCACAGGAACAAAAAACAGGCGTTTTCTGATCCTAGCAGTCGAGGGCGTAACTATAGAGGGTGCAATTGCTATAGGGCCTGGCAGCTTATAGGGGTCTCACTGGCCCAACAATCACCTCACCACACTTGTATTGACACTGGCTGTTTATTAAGCAGCACTTAATTAATATTTAGAACCTATAAATCAAGGTGCTATATGTCTAAATTGTTAATGAATGTTTTCTGGGCACATATAGTGCTAAACAATGCAAAATACGCTACATCACTCGAAACATAAAATTTTATGCCAAATAAGAACCACTTCCATGTCCACAGCAGAGATCTAATTTTGCCTTATCTTCCCAATATTGGCGCAGGCTGTTTGTTAAGCAGCAGGGAGAGATTCCACAGCACTGAATATGTAGGTGTGTATATATGATGGAGGGTTCCCCTTTCAAAATTTTGCTATGGGGCTCACAAAGTTCTAGTTACGCCCTTGGTAAAGCACATCCTTTTCTGAAGTCTGGGTCCGGTCCCCTGTGGCTGTCTTAAAGAAAAAAACACTTTCTATCTACTTGACTGAATTGCTTATCTGACAACCTGTTGTCCACTGTGCAAATCATAGATAAGGACAGCGGGCCTGATTCAGAGGCTGAAAATAAGAACTTAAAGTTACACCTGGCAAAACCATGTTGATTTCAGGGGGAGTCAAGTTAATTTTATTCTATGCATGCAGGGAGAATGCTTTGCTTTTACTTATTGCACACAGATACCTGATATCTGATACCTGATCAGATCAGATACCTGATCAGCTTCACTTTTAAACTGCTAATTAGATTTGAGCTGGGAAACATCACCTTTTAACTATAATACTGTTGCAACAAATGAAATTTGACTCCCCTGAAATCAACATGGTTTAGCCCAGGTGTAACTTTAAGTTCTTATTTTCAGCCTCTAAATCAGGTCCAGCATCAGTAGAGAGCTTAGCAACGCTAACCTGTGAACCAAGTTCGGCTTAATAAACTGCTTCTTTCTGATGGATTATCATTAAATGTGTTTCCCAATTTAGACACTGGTGAGTAACAGTTGTACTACTTAATGATTAAATAACTTTAGACACCTTTGAGTCACAATTGTATCATTTAATGATTATAACTTTATTGTGTGTAGATTAATGTATACTGCCTCATAAGCAGAACACATCATTTAAAAAAATAAAGTATATTTACTGATTCTGTTGTGGTAAAGCCCAAGGAGGATAAGTTTACTAAAACATGGAGTATACCCTTAATTCTTGCTAAATAATAGGGTATTGTTGGTGCCAAAACCAATAATGTCAATGGCATTACAAGAATGATTTGTATTTATTTGGATTTCTAAGCTTTAAATGGTAAAACCTAGTATGTTATAAATAACTGAAGGATTTTAATGTGCTGTTCTTTTTATGAGCATGATGCAATATATTTAATGTTCTCTAATTATACCTGTAGTTAAAAGAAGTAACATGAAATATTTGAATGCCAGGCAATAAATGACAAGCAGAAAATTATGGCTAATGAGAATGCAGTTGTCTGGTAATTAGTTCACTTAAATTGTATAAAACAAATGACATGAAATCATAGTGATTAATTATTACATAATTCCAATTTAAATGTATTGAGAAATGAATAAAGAATCTAATCGTATTACACGTCTAGGGTTGTTATACTTCTTAAACCAATTTTACAATGCTAATTATATCTGTGGAAATTGAATAACCTTGGAAAGCTCTCTTTGCATTGACAGTTAACTGACTAAAACAATAACAGTTTATATTAGCATTAAAGAACAACATCATTATTATTATAGTCATGTGATCAAGGTGTCTATGCTTCCATAGAAACAAAGGGCAATATGTTATGTTATGTTATGTTTGACATCAATTTTATGATATGATTGTTATTGTATAATCAGTAGCACTAAATATATTTTTCATAAAGTCAATAAATAAAGACACAGGACCTGATCCAGACCTCTGCACATGTCCAATAGGTACAGAGGTCTAGAATTCTACATGCAAGAGGAAAGTGAACTCCTATGTCATATTTCTCTCACATGCGGACTTTGGACAACATATACATCCATAAACCAACCTTAATGCCTAATGCCGCCTACAATGTCTCCTTACCATGCAGACATACAGAGCGCTCCCTGCTATCCTGTGGAGGATGCCCCCCACCCCTGTTCTGATGTGTTTGGACTACACTGATAAAACAGAAAACTGGGTCTAATCACTAATTATTTCACTAATGCTAACCCTAACAACCTTTGTATAAATGAGGCTAAAATAAATGGACAGTAATATTTTCCCCATTTTGTTGTGTGCTTACCTTACTGGCGAAGAGAAACAGCATACTTGACTTAAAGAGGCCAAATACTGCAAGGTACTGAGAAGTGAATGTTAAGGGCTTTTAATATGTTGTGCACAATTTACAGATATATTCTTAAACTAAGCATTTTGCTGCAAATCACCTAGACAAATAATGGGGAATCATTTTCAGTTGCAATTAAACATTTGGAATATATTTTACATTTAAACAATCCCTTTGCTTTACTACGCAAAACACAAAGTATGGGGTAACTATTCTTACCACTATTCACAAAATAGCCACCTAGTGCTCCATGAACTTGAATAAAGTAGCAGCCATGTTGTAACAAGAATCCATTTTGTTTTGAGCGTCCATTTTGTATATTGCTTCAATTAATATTAGTTTATTCAGCTTAGTAGCAGTAGGACAATAGAAACCAAGTTCCCCCCCAGTTTCAAGGAATGTTTGGGTAAGACATTGAATGTAAGGAATGATAAGGAATGTATGTTGGCTGGTCCTGAGAATTATAGCCTAGGATGGGGGTGGATGTGCAGATAGATTGTCTAGAAGATAACTGATTGGTTTATGTTTGCAGAAAGACAGTTAAGGTGGCCATACACTAGGACGATTATTGGTCCCAGCAGGGGGTTGCCCAATAAACAGGACGATTTTCCGCAAGGGAAATGTCATCTCCTCTGCTGGGACCGATAATCCTAGCAGAAGAGGGGGGCGCAGGGCTCTCTATGGTGTGTCAGCTTTGAATTATACCTTCAAAACTGTCAGAGCAGCATAGTGCATAGATATGCAGCAGTGGTTATTGCAGGCAGAAATACAGACAAGAATCAGCTGAAGCTGTGCTTCACACAGCGCGGTTCCAGCTGATCCCTGTCTGTACTACTCCCTGCAATAGCCGCTGCTGTATATGTGCTATGCTGCTCTGGCAGCTTTGAAGGTATAATTCAAAGCTGGTAGAGCAGCTTTTTACATAGATATAGAGCAGCGTCTATTGCAGGAATGGGAAGACATTCAGCTTGCTGATTAGCTCCCTTAAAATATTGGGCGCTTGCTCCTGATATAAATTCAACTTTTCAGAAGACCAAATAATCTTTTTAAGTTTATTTGGCGCCTGAAAAAACGATCTTGGCCATACACTACAGCGATTATTTGCCCGATCACCCGATAATTGGGTGATCGGGCCGATAATCGCTCTAGTGTATATCCACCTTTAGTGTTTTAGGTGTCTGGGAGTTACAAGGGTCTTTGTTAGCTAAATAATAAGAGCTAAGAGTTACTATTCCAATTAACTATGTTATGTGTAATAGTTACGTGTAATCAAGATAGACAATTCAGCGAATCATAGAACATTATGTAAATTAGGTTTCCTCCTAAAAAGTCTAATGATTAGAGTGCTATAAATATGTTATCCTGATTGTAATAAAGTAGATCAAGTCTTTTGACTTAACAAGCCTGTGTTTGTCAATTTGTTCTCCGGTACCATAATTATGATAACTCTATATGATTGCTGAATAAACTTGGATCCACGGATCTACCTGAGCTGGTAGATTCCGCACCTCTGTATATCCTCACTTTATTGAAGGGAGGGACCACCGTGGCTTGATAAAAATGATTATACTTTCCTGATAACAGATGCATTGTGTTATATTATTTACTAGACAAGTAAACTGGGGGCAGGGGTATGACAGGGGCTTCAGAGTTCATTATATGCCAGTGGTGTATATCGAAAATGTTCCCATGGTACATGCCGATAACATCGGCACACACAAACGATTTAGATTTACAGTCGAATGCAATCTACATGTATACCATCTGGGGTGGCAAGGAACATTCTGACGTTTGGCTAAGTATAATATGGACTATATATACTGTACTTAGCCAAACCCTTATTTATAAAGTATAGGAGCAGTAGAGCAATAAACAGCACACACATCATAGCAGGACACAACAAAGTATACACAACAGTATATTATGCTACACATCATGCATCACATAAATCTAGTGTAATTGGGAAATCATACAGTTTCAGAGCCACTAATTAACAAAAGACAAGTAAGGTAAGATGGTGGCAAAGGCAGTTAAAGGAAAATGGCTGGATGTGCTTCCTAAAAAGATTTGTATAGCTGTGTCTAGGGCTATAATAGCATTAACTATAAATTGTAACTAAGGGCCTGATTCAGACTTAAGAATGCGATAGGTACCTAAATATACGCACCTAATAGCAAGGAAACTCCCTCAGCACGCCCCCGGTTTTTAGGTTCCTTTGTGACTTACGAGTGCCATAGGGCTCCCTTAACTGTAGGTTCGCATTTGAATGCGTAGGGATAGTACTTAGAAACTTAACTGCATAACCGCACCTTCATTTGGTCATTTAACTGCCTCTCTCCACCCAAATCTGCGTATCTGCTTAGTTACTTATTCACAGAACGCCCCTTTTTGCGTATGTTATTACGAACCTAGAGACTTTAGGTGTGTAATGTATAAGGACGTAATTTCATGTGTAAGTCCAACATAAACAGTGTATAAAACTTACTATGCATGCGCAGTGCATCCGTTCTTAAATATACGCACCTAAAACTACGCATATTCTTAAGTGTGAATCAGGCCCAAAATTACTTATATTTCTAAATTTTCCCAGTTTTCAAATCAATAACTAATGGCAATGTCACCTTTACTTCTATTACCCTATTTTATCAGCTGACGGTAGAAGAAGGTATTTGTAAACAGTTTATTTATATATCATACAGCTCCTTAAAGTAGATTGTCTGTTCTGCAGCTGCCCAATCTGTTTCGCTGTTAGAATTCATGGTCCCCTGCTGGTGCCCATTTTTCAGAGTTTTACATAAGGCAACAATGCCATTTCTTGATGATGTTAGTTAAAAAAAGATAACTTCAGGTGTCTTAAACTGGCCGCATAAGTAGATGATTTTATAAATCAAGGGTTCTCAACCTTTTTTGGTGAGTACCACATATCCGCTTAGGAATCAGGTGAAGTAGCACTTTGCAAAACTGATTAATTTATTGAATCCAAAACAATTAACTTTTTGATTCAGATTGCACCTGTCCCATTTTTGTTATATCCCTCTCCGCACAATACACTATTCCCCTTTCCTCCTTCTAATAAATCCTTCTCCACACATTAAACACTTCCCAGTGGCAAACGCAGGATTTTGAAAGAGGGTTTCCAATATGTGTAATACATGTGGGGCCTGATCCAGAGGTACGCCCGCCGTCGCTAGGACGGCG
>WWET01002280.1:0-13163 GCA_011038615.1 Limnodynastes dumerilii
TTACCCCCCTCACATACTTTAACACCCAATAAGCTTTTATAAGTCTCTTAGCTTTTTGCTGTCTTCTCCGCTCTTCTTCCTCACCCTCCGTTCTCTGCGGCGCCTCTGCTTCTAAATGATGCTGACGTGACTATGTCAGCGTCACGCTGATAATGGAGCTGTGTTGCCATAGCAACATTTACACAGTGCCCGGACTGCTGCATCCAGGCACTGTGTATTTGTTGCCATAGAAACATATCTGTTGCCATAGCAACACATACCCAGTGCCTGGACGCAGTGGTCCGTTCACTGTGTATGTGACAATACAGTGTCCAGGAATAATACTATTCCCGGACATTGCATCGTCGCCAGGAGAAAAGAGTGCTCTCCCGAGAGTCCAGGAGATCTCCCAGGATTTTGGGAGTCTCCCGGACATTTCGGGAGAGTTGGCGACCATGACGGCAACCATAGTCTAGGGTCAGTATAGTTTTACCATCTGAGGTGGTTGAGGCCAATACAGTTGAACAATTTAAACATGCTTGGGATAAATATAAGGGTATCCTAAATTGAAACCCAAATTGAGGGTAAATAGGGTCTAGGGTCCGTATAGTTATAAACAAATGGGCAGACTAGATGGGCCATGTGGCTCTTATCTGCCGTCCCTTTCTATGTTTCTATGTTTCATGTGGCTCTTATCTGCCATCACTTTCTATGTTTTTATGTTATGGGCCTTGCAATATACAGTTATATATGACTGTGGTGTATCCTAGTTTTTTGATTGTAAGATGTAGAAAAACAACATTTTTAGCGCTTCTCTCAAGGAACCTCTATTCCCTCTACTCTGGGGAGTTGTCAACAACAACAAAAAATCCTATTCCCCTGGAATTATATCCCTGGCATACAAACTAAATACACAAATAAGACATGGTAGAATGGGGTTAAGCCTAGTCACCACATATAAACAATATTCATATAAATCATTCAAGATATCAAAGTCCTGTATTTGACACTTATTTTTACAATTTTTTCAATGTTAAAGATCGTTTTCACATGAGGTCCTAGATGTTCTCACTTTTATCAGATCCAGTATTGGATCTCTCAACACTTTCAAATATTCACTCAAAGAAAATAAAAAAATACAATAATATAGCCGGTTTCTATACAACACTTTCACTGTTATAAGAATGCACCTACACTTTATGTGTCTTGCATTCTTGCATGTAATATCCTCCTTCAATACAGATGGGTGGTTTTCCTCTTTTTGGGTTCTATATTCTCCAGTAATACAATAAAATACAGATGCTCCCAATGGTTTAATATAAGACTTATAATAAACGTTTAAATGTAGTTATTACACTCACACTTTAGAAGTTTCATATTCTCATGTACAAATGACCCTGACATATCACCACTGCTGTTATCCTGATGCTCTTTTCCTCCATATATTAAGATATTTAAAAATAAAAATAAATACCATGTGTTACCTTTCTATTACACCTTCCTAGGTATTTAAACTAAGCTACTCACACGGTTCCATAATTCATGGTGCTGTGATGAACATTTACCACTGTAGCTGTAGTCCTGATAGCATCCAGTACCAACGAACAACATCTATTTCTAAGGGAAGGTGTCTTGTTATAGTTGAAGATATCCCTTTTCTGATAATTTGTCACACAAAGACAATAGCCACAACAGTTTTGGAATGATTACTGTCCATGGGCTCTTTTACATTTCAGTTGAAACATTACAGTTTCAGCTTCCTAGCCTAGATTTTGGAATGGTTAGATTTCTGGGCCATACCATGCACTGGTGATGAATGAAGTGGCAAGGGCTTGGGTGGGCCTTTTGAAATAAAACATTGTATGGCAAAGGTCCCTCTCCTTAAATTGAAAGTTGGCACTGTGGACATATTTCTACCAATGTAAAAAAAAGTAAATCATCAAGTCACAATAGTGACACATGTAATGATGATAGTCTTGATATCTACACAATGTACAATGTAATGATTTATTTAAGACATTTATATAGCTAACATAAGCAGTATTTAACTAGAAAAACTGAAATGTTGAACTAAATGTTAATGCATGTTACTATACCCCAATAGGAGACAGTTATTAATCACACTGCAATCAGGAATGAAAGCATACAATTTTCACACTTCCCAACACTTGCAAAATGTCAACATTGTCTAATCATTAACCTGTACATGTTAGCATAGCTATTCTCATTCTGAGTCTGTGACAGGGTCTAGCACCCTTCATTACTTGTTCCATTATTTGTAGCAGACGATAAATTATGCATTACTTCGTTCTGCTAGAAAAACAACAAATTGTACACAGCTACTTTTTACTTCAATCTGGTATTGTTGCAGATGAAGTTGTCAAGACAACATTTCTTTATCTATTTTCTAAAGATGATAGGATGAGACTTGCATATTGCCCTCACTAATGCATGTTTTCAATTGTGCTAGGATGGGACAATTATCTGTGTTAACTGTGGACTTATTTTTAGTAGAGATGCAGCCAAACATTGCTGTTTCACTTTAATAAATTTAATAAATAGCATGCCTTTGTATTTTTGGATTATCAATTAATTCTATTAAGAAGTGAAAATAGAAGATAACTCTAAGGGCCGGATTTACTAAAGGCGATTTGATGAAAATTGCAGTGTTTAGTAGCGATTTTAAATTGCCAGATTTACTAAGGTTTTCTTTTCTCTTAAATCGCATGAGTTTTTGGTTTTTACAAATCGCATCAGTTTAAATGTCTCTTGCGATTTTTAGCATGGTGAACATACAAATCTCTGGATTTACTAAGGGGGAATTTTGTAAATCGCTAGAGATTTGGTCTAATATTCGCATGCTTAAAAATCGCATGGGTGTCGATTTCTGTGAATTTTGCTTTTGCAAGCACCCATAATTATGTTTATAACGTTTTAAAATCCTCCCCAATACTTAAAAAATAATCGGCAGCATACAATTAACCCTTAGCATGCTGCTGCATGTAGTATTATAATGCACAGCTTTCCCTTGTATTGCTCCGCCTAATAGTGCCATAAGCGTCAGCATGCCAAAGGTTAATGGCATACTGCCGCCTATGCTATTGTACCCTGAAAATCTAACATTCTAACGAGGGCCCCATACATATAATTATAACCTGCCCCATTCTATAAAAATAATTAAATAATTCCCGACCCCTAAAAGTCACTAACTATTGGCCCACTACATATTAAGAACTAAAGCATGGCCCTTAATAAACCTTACCTATGTGTGGATACTCAATAAAACACGGCATGTCATTTAGTTTAAAACTCACTAATGGTCCGAAACTGGACAAACAATTCACATGACAGTAAAGTTCCAACTCATATGCCCCTAATGCAAGTTCGGACTAAGTTACGTCCCCCCCTTCATTATTAGAAAGTTAACATGTTCCACCAAGCAAAAGTACTATCAAAAATCTCCCCCTTATAATAATAAACTAACACACATGATACACAAAAAAAAATTCCACATTAACAAAGCATATCCCCCGTTGTTTTTGAGCACTCGCCTCCCTTGCTCTGGTCTTTTGGCTTGGTGGGAACATTTTTGTTCCTCTGCCTGGCCATTAGGCTACGCCCTTATGGGCTCTGACTCAGAGATCTGGGGGGGGGGGGGGAGGAGATCTGGGGGGGGGGAGTTGTGTGACCATATGGTTCCTCTCCCCCCTGACCCACTGTTACTTCTCCAATTGCTTTGCAAGAGGGAGAGGAATAGTTTTTGCACCCTGGGTGACCCTTATGGTGATCTCAGGGACAAGTTTGAGGGTCTCCCTAGCTTAGGCAAAGGGGTCCCACTGACCTTGTCCATTCCAGTAATCTTTACTGGCTACGGAGTGGCAGGGATAGTCGGAGCTCTTCTCCTTTGGGAGAGGGCTTCAGTCTGAACCCTGTGCACTTTTTGGTGTTTTGCACTAGTTTGCACTTCACTTTTTCCTCAGAGCACCGAAAGTCACATTCCCGGCTTTAAAAAAAAAATAATAATAATTAGTAAGATTCCTTCAACATTTACTAAGATTAATGTATATTCTCAAGAGAATAGAGAAGAACAATTGCTGTCAGTGCCTGGGTGAAGGTAAAAAACTTCTTAGCTCAGCAGGGTTCTTTACTAATCAGGGAAGTAAAGGGTTGCCATAGGCCAAAAGTAAAAAAACAAGAAACAAGTTAACAGAAATCTGAATCACCACAGGAATTGAGTTGTTGTCCGCTCAGCGGATGGATGTATCCCTTGTACACTGAAGAGCGCCACCTTCTTAGTGCCTGGATGTCTGTAACTGAGGCATCCCTTTCAGCTGTGACGTTGCCTCCCCAATGCAAAAGGAATGGGTCTCGAACTCATACAGACTGACACCTGTTCCTCTGCAATGTCACTGAACAGCCCTGCCCAATCTGATATGTATCTTGAACTACAGCGAATCGTAGCAGGATGCAGTTACAACCACAGTGTCTCCTATAAGGTGAACTAGAATGAGTGCTGTTATCAGTCGACAGTCGTCAGCTGGGTGAGGCAGTAACCTCACCCAGACTTTCAACGAACATAATTCAAGAGTTCCTTAGTAATGTCAGCGTGCTAACATACTATAAAGGTTTTCCTTGGGGATGGGGGGATGTGGACACGCTCTGTCTCTGCTATTAATAGCGCAAACTACCTTCATGCTATCACAAAGAAAGATCACTTCCTGATCATGCAAGCATGGGGACCAAAACTTACCCGCCCTTGGCAACCCATTGTAATGACCATGGTGGGGACACCAATGCCCATCAAAATAAATAGAAAAACCCTTGCTGCCTGCCGCATCCGTGGGCAATTTTGTTTTTGATTCGCGACAGGAGAGGTCGTCCATACCCAAACCCCATTAAAGTTCTGAAGGAAAGTCTTCCAAATAGCCAAAGCTATGGCTATGGAAGAGGAAACTCATATTGCGCTCGGAGAATTAGATAGTCCCGCCTTTATTATGTGAGAGAAAACCCTTTCCATGGAAATGACTCTGCACACAAAATGGAAGGAGCCTAGCACTGATTGGAGCTGGTGTAGTGATACTTATTGGACAGACAGCACCCAATCAATCCCGGTGCTTAGTTGCGCAATTTTATCCTCTGGGAGCTTGCAAATACCTGCGACTGCGTCTATCTTGATACCTAAAAAGGACAATCGCAATGCCAGGTCTATGATTTTATCGAGTGCGACTGACACACCCATCAAATAGAAAAGGGCCTGCACAGAAAATTGGCAACCCATGCCCGCAACCACACACCAGTGAAGAAAAGTTCTGAATGTTTAAAAAAAGGCACATGAAACCGAGCAACCCATGGGCATGAAATAATCCTTAGTTAAGCACAAACCCATAAAGGGAAACTATTTTGTGTGTAATGGAAACAAGACTTACCGCTTACTTTTGCCATTAGTGCATCTAAAGCGAACTCACAAACAATGTTTAGTGCCTCCTCAAGCGACTGGAACGGGCCTTCAGGATGGCGTCATTAACAGACGTTCCTCTAGTGTGTGACATATGCTGTATAAGTTGGAATTTACCAGGGGCTGTTTTTGGCACTACTCTAATGGGTGAAATGACCAGGTTGGTAAAAGAGGAGAGGAAAAAGGATCGTCCACCCTGCAAGCCAATAGCTCCTTGGCAATCTTTTGCCTGGGCTCCAAAGGGAACTGAGTAGTAGCTCTCAAGTTTTGGATCAAAACCCTGGACACCGCCCCCGCGATGGGAAGGCAAAATCCATCATTAAAACCCTGCGAAATCTGCCCTTTGCTTGTCCACCCTAACCATTCCCATAGTTTTTGCAAATTAAAGGGGGACCTTGTCTTGCTTAAGTCCAGGTGGGTTAGGAGCTTTAGAAGAAGCCACAGAGTTTTGGGGTGTTTTGTATTCTCTATCAGCGTGCCGCAAGGGCACCTGCTGCCCTGTGAACATGAGGCATTGTTATAGCCATAACATTTTTCTCTCTGCAAGAGAGAACCCTCTATAACCCCTGTGCTTGAAACCTCAGGGACAAAGGCGGCGATATAGGGGGTGGGAACGTTGACAGCTCTGTGGAGGCCACAGGTAATAGAGGAGAGGGGGTCTGACAAAACAGTGACCGGCGTTGCCGGTGTTGCTTCTTCCGCAGATGGAAGTACAATGTTAGCAGGAGCCAAAGTTGATGAAGGCACCTTCCTCACACGTTTCCAGCCACAGCTGCTGGAATCAATACAGTGTTAGTGAAGGCATTGACATCATCAGAAAAATTCATCACTGAACTTACAGTTCTACAAGTGGACCCTAAACTATACCTATAGTGAAATTCCCGATGACTCATGGATCACCACCATAAGTGAGAGTAAGAGATGCAGCACCATGGATGGCAGGGGAAGGCTGGACCAGAGCGAGGGGTTTCAAAGTGACTCCTATTTCTAGTTTCATGGCTGTAATGGTGGTGTTAGCCTCCCTGGCTCTAGATCCAGAGTGGTGATGCTGCCTGCGATGCCTTGGAAGGGCCTCATTATAATGTCTACCCCTATCCCTTACTTTGTCTGGGTGCGGTCCCTGTGTTTTTGACCTTCTCTTCCCATGGGTCCTAGCTTGGTGGTGGGCAGCAAGGTCATTATCACTGCTGTCCTTACTTGAAAACAGATTAAGGGAGGAGGAGGATACCCTTCCTTGCAGGTGTGGCCAGTGGAAGGGAGCATGGCCACATGCTGGGGGCACTACTATTCACACCCCACGGCTGTGAACAATCAGCAGCAGCCGCTTCTGAAAACTGACTTACTGAATGCTGCACTCCGTAGGAGAGACCTCTCTAGTATGATCGCTGATATCCTCTTCTCCCCACTCTTCTCATTGCGTGGCGTGCACCACAAGTAACATCATGTTCTGTTCCCCCCAGAGTTCAATGGAGGCAAAGTTGAGGTAGGGACAGACAGATTGCTTAAAGCCGCAGACCCCCCAGACCCAACAACCATTCTGCAGCAGACTGTGGTGTGTCGGGTATAATATCAGGAGACATGGGTGTCCTAGCTAAGTGGTGCCAGACTATAATTACAGGGATAGAAAGCGGGAAACACTGAGATGACAAAGGGGCAGGAAAAACAGGAAAAAAAGCAAAGGAAGTGAAATAAATTAAGTAAAGATAAATAAGTGAAGATAAGTAAGTCAGGTAAAAGAAGAACAGAGAGAGACAATGCAATGAAATAAAGTAAAAGAACCAAGCAAATTCAAAGAATAGGACTCTCCTCTCCACAGCAATCTTTTATATAGACCAATGGTTCCCAAACTTTTTCAGTTCGAGGCACCCTTAGGGTCTCCATCATTTTTCAAGGCACCAATTAGAGAAAAATAGAATAGAATAGAAAATAGAAACATTCCACGGCACCCCGATGAGAGTGTCGCAGCACCCCAGGGAGCCACGGAACACAGTTTGGGAACCACTGATATAGACCCTATGACACAAGATCCAGACTCCTCCCAACAGCATAGAGGCCAGTGGCGAGTTACAGGTCATGCCTCCTCACAAACAGTGAGTTTAATCTCCTTTGGGCTAAATTTAGCCCTCACTTCTTCTACTTTGAAAAGTTAGTTTTTAAATAGATTAAAAAATTAGGGAATACGTAATAATTTAAGAATATTCACACTTAAGTAAGTACAGAATCTCTGTACGCTAAATTCATATAATAGTCAGATAATAGTGTAGACATAAATATAAAGTATTGAGTTGTTTATTAACATTTGCGTTTAGTTGCGGTTCAGGGATTGCTGATTAACTTTAAATACCTAGATGGCCTTCGGTATATATATAGAACATTCAGTCACTTATATCTTCTAAAACAGGGGACTCCAAAAACATGTTTAGAAATTCTATACTTCTTCCCCCATATTTAGCACTAAACATTAATACCCAGTTTTAATACGTTTACTAACAAATTCTTCAAATTCAGACTAAAGACCTTCTTTATAGAATTTGATAGATGACTTTCACATGAGGACATAGATGTTTTCTAGTGCGGTCTTCATGAAATGAAGGTTTCTCTGTTTTGATGGTCCTAACTCTAAAGCTGTCAGAGTCCCAACTTTGGGTCATATATCATGTATTTTTAAATTGAGAGCTCACTCCCGGCAGAGGTCCCCAAGTCTCCAAAACAGCTACTCTAAGACAGCAAATCAATTCGTAAGGTAATATGGAACAGCATTTTGGGGGTTTGCTTTAAAGCTTGACTGGGATAGCAGCTGATAGGTGGTGCTCTCTCAGAGAAGCTGTTTTGGAGACTTGGGGACCTCTGACAGAGGGTGAGCTCTCAATTTAAAAATACATGATATATGACCCAAAGTTGGGACTCTGACAGTTTTAGAGTTAGGACCATCAAAACAGAGAAACCTTCATTTCATGAAGACCGCACTAGAAAACATCTATGTCCTCATGTGAAAGTCATCTATCAAATTCTATAAAGAAGGTCTTTAGTCTGAATTTGAAGAATTTGTTAGTAAACGTATTAAAACTGGGTATTAATGTTTAGTGCTAAATATGGGGGAAGAAGTATAGAATTTCTAAACATGTTTTTGGAGTCCCCTGTTTTAGAAGATATAAGTGACTGAATGTTCAGATGTCTACATTCTTCTAATTCTTATTTAGAATATGAATACTATCTCCCGAGATGTAAAAATAATATCCCGTATTCTCAATTAAATAGCTTGAGGTGGAATTGTTTAGATATGAAGATACTGGAAAATAAATTAAAAGACCACTTTTTAGAACAAGGTTAACCTTTGAAGTTAATAGAAACTAGTCATTTGAGAGTTAAAGTGAGATATAGAGAAAGTCTTTTAAAATATAAATAAGCCCACTCTAAAGATATAGGGCCGTATTCACAGATGCGTGGGTATAAAGTACACAAATATACGCACCTACATTGCAAGGCAACACCCATGAAACTCCCCTCGCTCGGACGGGTTTTCAGTGACTTCTGTCTCCATAGGGCAACCTTAAGTCTATGTGTGTACTTACGCGCGTATGTTACTTACGTATGTGTATATTTATATAACCACGCCCTCAAATGCCCATTTAAATGCTTCCTCCTGCCCGTAAATACTATGTAATGTGCATGGAAAAAGTTACTACACATGTGCAGTTCATCCTAGAAATACGCACGCAACCGCACGCAAGAACGGATCTGTGAATACGGTCCATAGATTCTAATTGTGACAGGACTTAATAAGTTGGGGAGCCATTTTAGTAATAATTTGTCTTAACATTGACAGATATTGTTGATAGATAGTGTTTTGGCTTTATATCTTCCCCAAAAACCCAAAATATTTTTTAAATCTTATTTATTACCTAGCCTGATACCAGGTATCTAGAAACAGAGATTAAGTTTACCAATATGTGGTTTTTATCTATGTGTAGCCAGTAAAATTTGTACATTTATTCACAAAGATACAAAAACCTTTTATAATTTAGTAAGAAAAATATAAAGAGGTGCCCTAGCAAACATTTTTTAAAACTGAAATAAAGTATAACCATTAAAATGCGCTCCGAACCCGGGGGTAGATCCAGAGCAACGTTTGCCGTACGTTTATTCGCGGAGCGTATTTTCGTGCGCGTAAATTCGTTACACTCCCCTCGGCACACCCCTTGCACGGACGTATTTTGTTAAGATACACTTTCCAAACCCTACCTTAACTTAACTTTTCCTATCCGCTGTCATACGCACACGTACGTATTGCCTAGACGAATTTACGCAGCTAAGCACGCCCATACTGTACACTTTAAATACAACCCCCCGCCTACGTAACGTATTTCACATGTATTTTGTTGAAACGTAAAATTAGCACGCCCACTCGTAAGTATTTACGTGACACATACGTGAATGGCCCATGCGTTCACAATTGCGCTACGTTAATGTGCGTATTTTCTATGGTGTGCATGCGCAGTGCATACAAAACAGCAATTTTACGTTTCTGCCATGCGTAAATTCGCTCTGAGGCGTAGTTCTGGATCAGGCCCCTGGAGCCTATCTATACAGCAAAGAGTCCCTCAACTCTAAAAAATGTAAACAAAGAATAATACTATGTAAACTGGCGCTGGTGGCAACACTCAAATACCCAATATAATGTCCATATGATAAATAGTCCAAACAAATAATTAAGTTAAAAACTGCATTGGTAAATGTCCATTGAATATAAGAGCGGCATAAATGAGATGAGGGTAATGAAGAAAAATTTTACCGTTGTGGCAGTGTTCTTCCCCTTTAAAAAAACAACAACCAAGGAATAAAATATAAACTTTACTTTAACCAGTAATACTCATACATAAAAAAAAGTTCATAAAATGTCCTTTAAACAACTTTCCTTTTCATGGATGTGACCAAGAAGCCTACTGGAGGATAACTGGAATAATGCCTGGGCAGCATTGGTGGTATTATTGTCTCAGCGGCAGAGGAAGACACAAGCCAGGAGGAGAGGAGTCAGTTGTTCGCAAGAGACACGGAAGTCACCACGCGTTTCGGGCGGGAAGCCCTTTCTCAAGTAATGTATATACGTTAAAAATATATATTTTTATATTTAAAAATAAACAAAATTGGAATTGTTGTAATTTCCATTCACATCCATTGATATTCATTGGAGGATATCACAGCAATATTAATAAAATAAGAGATGCTTAGTACTTTTCAGCTTCTGTTAAAGTACAAATCCCTGTATGGTTTCCAGATTTCGGATTGTGTTCATAAATCTGCAGACAGTGTATAATTTATGAAAACAGTCTAATGCCATGTAGAACTCAGTGAACTTGTAGTGTACCTAGGTGTATATTTCAATTTGAGAATCTGTATAATGTATCACATCAACATTTTAACATTGCATCATTTTTTTTAAAATCCACTTAATTTTTTTGGGTAAAATTATGCTGGGAAACTCTCAAGTGAGGACGGATATCTGTCACGCTTCTCTTTTACTGTGTCACAGAATGTTTCAGGGGGTTTGCACTTTCCTTGCATGTGCAGAATTCAGGATAGCACTATACACACCAGACAGAGGCGGAACTAGCAAGTTGTGGTCTCAGGTGCAAAAAATATGCTTTGGCCCTGATGATATTCCAGGTAACCTGGTGGGGAGCTTCGGTGGTGCAGTGATGACAGCTGTGGGCCCTTGTATCAGCATGGGCCCCGATGCAGCTGCACCTGTTGCACCAATGGTAGTTCCCCCCTGACACCAGATGTGGCCCCTGTTACCGCCCTACCCAATTCAGACTCGGGGCCCCACATCCTTGCTAAGGTCAACTTCCGCCACTATATAAACATAATTTGATAATAATTTGTCTCTTAAAAACATCTTTGGCCAACAGGGGACTTACACAAGTAATTTGCGTAAATCCCCTGTCTGAACATTTGCGCGCACCATATTTTCCAACTGAGTAAGTACTGACGTACGTAACTAAGTTACGTAGGTTTGTATTTATGCAGAAGGGGTTGATCCTTCATTTACGTTGGCTGTAATGCTGTTTGACACCACAGCTGTGAGTAATAAGTCCTATCCTACTGTGCTGTTATTCTGCATCTGATTTGCTGACAGTGTGGCTTATTAGAATCCATTTCAGTGAAGCTGGTATCTGCATTAAGAACTGGGACTAGTAGATGTTTATGCAATGGACCCACTGTTACTTTCTGGCTTACTTAGTGGATACAAAGTGCCCCATCCTTACGAAGCTTACATTAGAAGTGTGACTATTGGAATCACGCTATCCTTCTACATGAAAGTGACACTGGCTGACTCATTGCAGTGTGTGCATATTGTTTTCGGGCCATCTTGTTTGAAGCAAGTCCATATTGGGGATTATTGGGGATTGGGGTTATTGAGGATTATACGGTTTATTCAGACCCACACAAAACTCGAGCCTTGGTGGTTTGTGTTCGGGGATTGTTGTGGGAGTGAAGAGTAAGAAAAAAGCAGTTTTTTGGCTGTCCCTATTATGAATGCGAGCCCTCTTAGAATTGAATTTTTGTAAAACTCCCTCATCCACTTTCTTAGAGTTAGGCTGTGATGGGGACTTAGAGTTCGCTGCCACCGGGGACTTAGAGTTAGGCTGTGGGGGGGGGGGAGTTAGGGTTAGTCTACGGGAGGGACTTCGGGTTAGGAACTTAAAACTAGGCTGCGGGAGAGTGAGGGTGAGGGTTAGGGTTAGGGAGTGGGTTGGGGGAAACTCACCTTTCGGAGCACCATGTTCAATGCTCCGGTGGGCCAAACCAAAAGTTAGTGTACATAAGCTGACTTGATGTTTCACTGAGCAGTTTTGTACTGTGAATGCTCAAAACTGAAGAGCACACAGTAACAGACAATTTAGATCAGAGCACTAATCTAACTGCAGCAGCTTGTGTTTTGAGGGGCGTGTTTAGGGAGGGAGTAGTGAAGGGATGTAGTCAATGTAAAGTAAGGGTGTGCCCAAGCAGGTGATAAAAAGGACTTGTACATCAAAACATTTGCAACTGCCACAGGTCATGTTCAGTGAGTTCTCCTTCCACGACTGATAGGCTATAGCACTTCCAACGCATTACAAAGGTCAGAAATTACTGCATTTATTTGCTTGTACATTTGGATAAGCCCAGTGTAAGCAGCCAGCAGGATGGAGGAAAGGGCATAATCGGCGGACGCAAAACCAGGCGGGGGCGTCGGGTTGGCCTCCGGGGGGGCGGGGGGCAGCCAAAACCTCCCACCCCATTCGTTCCTATTGGCTCCCATTCGTTCCTATGGGCTCCCATGCCTTCCTATGCATTCCTATGGCAGCTCAGAAAAAAACCTTCAAATTTTTCAAATTATTATTATAATACTTAACATAAGTGACATGGGTAAAAGGGACTTTATTATTATACATATTGAGGTTCTAATACAGGAATTAATCTAAAAACAATTAAGAAAGAATTTATGACTTTCATTAAGAAATAGGGTCTTGTATCATATAGAATAGGATATTCATTCAAGCACACTACTATCAGTGTCACTCTCTATTGAGCTTCTATTCTATTGCACACCCTGACTTGTTGTATGTAAAAGTCGGGAACAGTACAGCCTCTATAGTCCTGCGCCCCCTCCCCTGCTTATTTTGCTTACCGTATTCCACCAGCCCTGGCTGTGATACTAAATCCTCTGGTTAGGCCAAACAAAGGCAAA
>WWET01002280.1:13495-30288 GCA_011038615.1 Limnodynastes dumerilii
ACACACACACAGTGCACTCAACATGTATAAACACAAGGTAGACCCCATATACACACAGTGCACTGCATATACACACATACAGTGCACAACATCTATACACACACAGGGCAGTCAAGATGATTTCTGGTCCCAAGTACAGCAAATTATTGGACTTCCCTCCCTATAACTGATTAGTACAGATACACTGTGTGGTCACTTACCTCTTTTCTGCTTCTCAACTTTCATCCTTTTTCTTCTTCCTTCCCTTCTCTTTTTTCAAGTGCCTGACAGAGCACACAAAATTATGACCGCTATGTACTTGTGTGTTTATGTGTGTATATAACGGCTAACTATCTATTTCATAATTTCAAATCTATATATCTATAGGCGTATATTAATTTTATATATTTATTAGTTATACATTTATACTGTATTTACACACAGCTTGTATATCACACACACACACACAACATACATGCATGCATTACATACATACATAAAATATACATACATACATACATACCTTACACTCAATAGAGTTACCAGCTTTTCATCAAGAAATTCCTGGACACAGCACCCCCTTCTCCTCCTCGGAAAAAAACCTTGCAAATCACACATTTTTGCTTTATTATTATTATTATTATTATTATTTTTTTTGAATCCTTAATATAGTTGGAGGTTTTGAAAACAAGGGACTGCTAATAAAAATCCATGTACTGAGGCAGTGGTTGGCTCAAGGAATCCTTGAAGGGATTACTGGTCTCCCATGGTGGTTCTATTTATTTTAGGTAATTTGTTAATTTATCGGAACATTCTACTTCAAAAATCTTGCAGTTCCTTGTGTAATAATTTCTGTCTCAAAAAACAATCAATCTCTTTCATAAACTCCCTCGTAGGGTCAAATAACATGTGGGATCTTTAATCTGTCTCAAAATTCTGAGCGGTTAATGTGAAAATTATTACACAATTGTGGATTTTTGGGAATTTATATATAATGATTTTTAACCCTGGCGCCTAAAATTTGTTGAGCTCTGCTCTAACACACATACTACTACATATACTAGAGTTACCCCCTTTTGAATAAGAAATTTCCGGACACAGATCAACCACGGAAAAAACGTGGTTATTTATTTTTGCTGTTTAAATTATTTTTTTTTAGGCTTTAACATATATAAAGTACATATTCCCTACCTACACATTAGCCCCCCTGCCCACATATTGTAACAACACATAACCCCCCCCACCTCACATACTTTAACCCCCAATAACTGTTTAATGTGTTCCCCTCTCTTCTTTCTTACCCTCTGTCCTCTGCGGCACCTCTGCTTCAGAATGATGCTGATGTGACCACGTCACGCTGATAAGGGCGCTGTGTTGCCATAGCAACACATACACAGTGCTAGGACGCAAAAGCCCAGGCACTGTGTATGTCAATCACTGATTGACAAATTTAATTTAACTCTAGAAACAGTAGGGGACTCTGGACGCCGGTCTTAATTACCGGACTATCTGAAGCAATCCCAGATGGGTGGTAACCCTAACATATACACACACTCACACTCTGATTTCACAGATTCAGCATCACTCACACACACAAACACAGTAACTTATGTCATAGTTGCAGCATTTTACAGACACACAGTGCACCCTATAACACAGACACAGCGCATCCCATAATACATTCTCTCTGAGACACACACACACATCTGTTGTCACAGGGCCGGATTGAGGGCCATGTGGGCCTGGGGCTGAAAATGAGCACTATGCTTTGGAGGAGGATGTCGTACTTATGCACTGTAGTGGGAGGCCTGCGGATCTGCTGTGTGTGGGGCCTATTTTCAGATAGAGGCCTAGTCCCATTAGCCCCATTGTTAATCTGGACCTGAGCCTCCCATGTGTAGCTGTAGCACTGAGAGTAACTGAAAGTAAATAAAGGAAACTCTGGCTCAATCCCTGATCTGTATGAAAATATAGAAATAATAGAATGGAGATTTATAGCTTTTCAATTAATTTGGTATCACTGATATTCTGTGATCGCTCAGCAGTTAAACAGCTTTGATTTCTAAAATAAAATGAACAGGAGTGCTTTAAATAAACAAATAACTTATTTTTTTACTATATTTAAAAACAATAAGAATTGCTGTTATACTCACACTCATATAAGAAACAAACACTGGCGAATCAAATTGATTTACAAAGTACCTGCAAAGTTGTATATCTTGACATTACTCATCAGAAAGTACTTTGAGATGAAATAAAATTGATATGAACTGTAGAGATCATAGAAACATTAGTTGAAGTAGATTGGCCAAAACACACGTAAAAACGTATTGATCATCACAGATGGCGGTGGAATCGATAGATGACACTTTTTCTCGTGATGATCCTCGTCCTCTAGGCACCTTCCTCTGAGACTTACACGTGGTATTTGCAGACATACTGTATGTTTTCATAGTGCCGTATATCTTTTGCTGTGCAGTCGCACTAATACGTCTCCAGTTTGGACGGGCCGTCCGTCCCGCTAGGGTAAAGAGTTATAGATGCTGGCCACATCTCTATTCAGTATTCTAACAGTCCAAAGTGTAGGAAACTTTCATTGATGTTATTCACATGGAGTTTCTTATATGATTTAAATTTCTAAGAACTATGATTTCTAGTCAGTGGTTTCCGGGGCTTTCCATGATGATAGTTTTTGAATATTTGCACACTAACAAAAACTTACTGGGATTACTGTGGAAATTAGAAATATAAGAGTGTTAGTCTAATGTATGTAACAAATGGGTACTACGGCGCCCTGAAATATAAACAGAACAGAACCCTCCCTCTCACCCCAGTGGTTCCTACCCGATCCTGTAGCTACAGTGGGGTGACGCACAACTGGTAACAACCTCTTGGCAGAGCGGTCAGTTTTCTCTCCACCTGAAACAGAAGGAAGAATTACCAAAGGGGCCACCTGATGCAATTATAGGTCAGGGAATGTTTGAGCGCCTCACTGGAAGGAAGTGCGCGACTTTACTCCCTGGCTGGAGGTTTACTCACAATGACTCTGGTCTAGGACAGGGGCTGAGACCTCACCTAGGGCCGAATTCAGAGCTCCGGCCGCAATGCAATTGAGGCCGGAGATTTGCGAAAAGTGCTACTGCGCATGCGTAATCTACGTTACTTCTTGCAACGTAGATTGCATACACGCGGTCTTTAAAACTGCGTGTACGCAATCTATGTTGCAAGAAGTAATGTAGATCCGGCCTCTGGTGTCTGGGGCCTACCTTACCCACCTGCAGTGGGGCCAAACTGTCTTTATACTTAATGTACTACTCACCGTGGATGATGGCTCTCGCCTTCTTCCAACTCACTTCTACGAGGATAACACAGGCAGCCTGGCCTAATAACATTATCCTACACAGGGTCTAACAACCTAACTATTTAACTAACTAGAACTACCAATGGAGAAAACAATACAGCTAACCAGTAACAAAGCTTAACTACCAGATTAGGTCTAAGATCCTACACAAATAAAAGTGGAAAGGAGCTGAGTACTTACCTTGCACAGCGAATCACCTACTGGCTGAAAACAGCTGCATTCACCATGTGCTACTTGGCAACTCTGTGAAGCCTTTGCTCCTGGGTTGGTGTCCGGATTATCTGCAACAATTTACTCCTCCACCAAACACAACACTTGGTTTAGCTAACAGTATCACAAAATATATTGACATTCAACTTATACACCCCTGGGGATCTAGGAGTTAATGTATATAATCACTGATGGGAAGAACCTCAACTCGTTGTCACAGGTGGAAGTGGGTGTACAAGCAGAGGGAGCCGAATTACTCTTTGCCCCAGGTGTTGGGAAATATGGGTGCCTGCTGCTCATTATCTCAGGGGTGGGGTAAGTCACTCTGCTTGTTGCCACGGGGAGGGGTAATATGGGTGCCACTGCTCGTTGCCACAGGAGTGGGGGTATGTCACTCTGCTCGTTGCCACAGGGGGGGATAATATGGGTGTCCACTGCCCATTGCAACAGTGGTGGGGTGGGTCACTCGTTGCCACTGAGGTAGGGGACCACCTACCTGGTAAAATGGAGTTAAGGGAAGGTGAACACAGTGGGGGTCCTGAGTTGGGAGGGCCCAGTCACTAAAAATGACTGTGGACCCTACCCTTGGGTGGGGGGAAGCCTTCATGTCGCTTGCTGCCTATACCCCAGGGGCAAAGGAGCTGTTTTGAAATCACCTGGGTAGGCTTGTTGGTCTTCTCAGAATCTTCTGCCTGCAGGTCTTCTCCCCACGGCTGTGGGGCTTCTCCGATGTCCGTAGCCTGGATCCGACCCTCTGGCTTCTTCTGGCCTCCTGCTCGATCCTCTGCCGATGACAACTCTTATGAAGCCAGCTGCGGGAGGAGCTAGTGAAGCAGCGATCCCAGATTGACTCACTGCCGGGTCACCTTTTAGGTCCACCACTGCTGGCCAGGATTAACATCACGGTGACGTCCCGCTTCTCCATTGGTCCCCATCAGATACTTTCAGACCCGCTGGGGTGCCACGGAGTAGCAGAGCATCTCTCCCAGACTGCCGCCATTCGTTGCATACCGGTGAGTATTCCTCATGTACATTATCTATTAAAAAAAATGCAGACAATTATACAGTATTTCAAAAAATTATTTAGAATGGAGATCAGTCAGATAAATTTAAGACACAATGTTTATTGTATACCACATTCTGTGATCTTGGAGCATGGATTCCTGTGTGCTTGGCTCCCTTGCTCTTTGAAAAACTGCTTCCTTCTGACCCTTGAATTTCCAGTTTTAAATTCTGGAAGGCATATGGCAGGGAATGAACTGTTTTTTATATAAAAAATAATAGACATGTTTTGTTCATTTTTAATCATTTTAAATCAATAATTAAGTAATCTGTAAATAATCATAGATACAAAGATTTTTAGACAGGTTACAGAAGATTCTTACAATCCTGCAATTAGAAGAGATTGTAGTCAAAGTTTCTGGTTGGTCAGGGCAGGGATGCTGTTATGGTCTAAGTCAATTCAGTTTTAAAAGTGCATTAAAAACAATTATGTCAGTTGATAGATAGTTTGGATTTAGGGTCTGCCATTGTTTGTCTTCTTATCTGTGAACAATAAAGAGAACAGTATTATACCTGTTTCTTGTGCGCAGCTGAATGATAAAAGATCACATTTAATTACACTCTCCTCAAAATCTTAGACTCAACATGATTTCATATATATGGAAGCAAAAATACAAAAACTCCCACAAATAGATTGTTCTAGGTTTTCATTACCTCTGCCACCAAATGCCACCCAGATATGTGATTGGGCCCTTCTTCTAGACAGAAAGCCATGGACTGACCTGGAGAGAATAACCTTCACATGCTTCCCTTTAGCAAACCTGACAATCTAGTTCTCAAGACCTGGAGACCCACCTGTGTTCCATCTCTCTGAAATAGCAAACACCATTAAGATATGGGATAGGAAAGTAGTAGCGAGCAGAATGCAATCCCTTACCCTATGTAACATTTTACACATGGACATTTCTAAACGTATACCTGGTATATCCCATTCCATCTGGTATGAGAGCAATAGGGTAGAGCCAGAACTCCGCTTGCAATCCGTTTACTACCATAGCATATTTACACGAGCGTGCCTTCTATACACTCCCCTAGGCATTCCCCCTGCATGTATGTACTTTGCCCGCTTTACTCTTTCTAAACCCTACCTTAACTTAGTTACGCCACTAAGCATGCCCATACTGTACGATTTAAATGCAAACCCCCGCCTACATTGCGTAATTTAAGCGTACTTTCGGCTAACGTAAAATTGGCACGCCCCCTCAAATGATTTTACGCTACTGCTACGTGAAAGCCCCTTACGCTCAGAGTTACATTACGTAGCGTATCATCTGTCGTGCGCATGCTCAGTACATACCAAATCGTCTTTTTACGTCTCCACCAGGCGTAAATACGCAAGGAAACGTTGTTATGGATCTGCCCCAATGTTTGTTGCCTCAAGGAGCAAGGAATGCCCACTACCTGGGAATTGTGACCCCAGCTGAAGTAGGAGGAATCTTGATCCTTCTCTTATCTTCACTTGCTACCCAGGGACTAGAAAGCTCTTTTGCATGGCCCTGGCTAACACGCCTTTGCGTGTCTTATCTGTGTGTCCGTGGATTTTCCACTTCTTCCAACCATGGGTCTTCTACTTGCAGCTGTTTGGCTTTTATCTGTTGTGGCTCCTGATCCTCTTCTTCTTGATGTCTCGCCACACACTGGGCCAAGCCATAAGCTGGAGCTACTTATTTCTGTGTAATTCTTCACTGCGCATGCTCAGAACCGAAGAGCATGCAATCCCTCGATACATACGCTTACGCAACTCTAGCTGTGGCTTCTTGCATTCTGAAGGCATGTAGTAAGAGGAAAGAGAAGGGGGCACAAGTCAATCTACAGTAAGAGTGTGCCCAAGAGTGCACCCGATCCAAACCATGGATGCAGAGTTTTACATTACGCTCCCAGTGTAAAAATATGGGTAAGTATTTCGGCGAAGTCTAAATATACTCTATTTTCATCCTCCTAATAGTTGTTATTATTGGGAGGAAAGGGGGTATGTATGGGGAGTCAGCTGGAATACATTTATATGCAAGTAAAGTAAAAAAAAAAATGTTAACTACAACAAGTTATTTTTTTATAAATTAAAAATTACATTTTCAAAGCCTTAAAAAGGAGTTACTGTGCATTCACAGGACTTCATACATACGAAATATGAATAAAAGGTGTGTCAATGACCTGGAAGATCATTGCGGGACCTCGCAGGAGGGTTAAGTATTTGTAAATACTGTGAACGAATACATGGACACTAGGCTGTCAAAGTCAGAATTATGTGTAAGGGAGATTTGATGACGGATTGCAGATGTTAAAATGTATTTCTCTTTAAATCTTCATTTGTTGGGCAACATATAATATATTTAACTCACTTATTAGAACACTGACAAGACAGCTACCTCTATCAAACTGTGTTTACAGGTTGCATCGGGTAACTTAACAAAACAGTTGCAATCGTGACAAAGTGGAACATTGTCCTGGAGTTAGTATTTCTTCAAGTTTTAATAATACCCAAATTTTGCTATATTCTGGAATTCTATCAACAAATATGAATACATATTAAATGAAAAAAAGTTTTGTTCTTGTGCCATGTACTTTATTCATTCAGAAAGTTACATACATAAAGACACACCTTTGTTAGATTTCTTTGTTCTTTGAGAGACAGGTTGATTCTGACCCTTGAATTTCCAGTTATGAATTCAGGAAAACACGTAGCATGTAATGTTTCATTCATTTTTAATCATCTGAAATCAGCAGACCTGTAATACAGCATCGATATAAACAAATAGTTTTAGACAGACTCCAGAAGATAGTAACAGTCCTGAAGTTAGAATATTTTGTAGTCAATCTTTCTGGTTGGTCATGGCAGGCATCCTTCTTTGATTTATGCCAATTCAGTTGTACATCTTCAGTAAAGTCTGGGAGTTCCCATACAAACTTTAACTCACTGATTTGGATGTAAGGAAAAGCAAAATGAAACGTTTCATTGCAGTTGAAAGTACTTCTTGATAAATAAACTACTACTGCATAGGAGGTGCCATCTAGGAGAATCCTATTTATTGACACATGATTTGAGTAGCAATAATTTGTAATTAAGGCCTTTATAGATGTGCAATCCTAACCATGGATTTTTTGGTTTAATTAACCTGTTGACTGGGATATTGTTAACTGCTTAAGACTATGTAAATTTATATTTGTTGGTCCCATATTCTTGCTAGGATAGATAATTTGCAGCAGTAGAATTTGTAGTTACCATTTGTGACTCAAGAGTTAAGCTGAGTCACAATGATACTCTATCTAGCTTTTTCACTGTGAAGATCAATTTCATATAGACATTATTACAATTTTAATCGAAAACAAAGTAATTTTGGTGAGTTTTACCTTTCATGAATAAGTGCTTAATTTCCATTAGTTTGAATCCCTCAGCTTTGTGTTTTTGCTTTACTTATTATCTTTTCTTCTTTTTCATTCTGTATACTGTATTTCATATTGTATTTTTTATATTTGTCATATGGAGATACTTGGTTTGTTGAAAAAAAGGTTGATGTTATTAGTATTTGGAACGCATGCACCGCAGAAAAAACATAATTATTTTCTCCTGTTGGTGCTTTCTGCTAATATTGTTTAGTCAGCATGGTAGCAGTATGGTAATATGAAAATAACTTTTTTTTTTATAGCAACTTCAAAAAGAACCGTGAAAAGGAGAAAAAAAGGTCACCTTGTAGGCACTCACTGGATCAAGCTTGCTGATATTCTGATATTCACCTAATGCCGCATTTCCAGAACAACACTCAATCTCTTCCTCTCTACTATAGATTTGCAGTTGGTCTAATAACGAAGAGAACTGGTTAGTTCACACAACTTGATTCCACTGAACAAGGTACAAATTTCTGGGCCCTCCCCTAGAGAAGAGCAGCTCTCTCTCTTGTGGGAATGTTCCATGTATAATCTGGCCAACAAAACGGGGTCTGAGCATGCACCCAACAGACCTCGCTGGGTATGCCGTTACACCTTACCCACCACCAGTGTGGGCCTGCATACAATTTATGTACACACACAATTTGCAACTCACCAATTGTCCAGGCCAACTTCTTCTGTGACGCCACTGAATTTCCGCTACTAGGATAGAACACAAAGCCACTTGCCGGACTCACCCCGTGGATGCCCATGTCTCCCTGCATCCACTCCTCCACTCCACGTGCCTCCTCTCTCCCCTGTCTCCTTGGATGCACTCTTCGTGGGGCATTGATTGGCTCACCACACTATCACTCTCCATGGGCAGGGCTTGTGACACCTGTTACACATTGTGGCTTTCAGCCCAGTCACTCCACAGGTATGTCCCCAAGTGCGATTCACAAGCATGTGTCTAATGGATTTCCGTGCGTAAAATCAATGTAAATAGCTTAAATAAAGTTACTACGCATGCGCAGTTAATACGATCCTGAAAATACGCATGGAACTCAGTGCAAAAATGTATCTGTGAATACGGTTCATTGTAAACACTTCAATAAACATGTGAATGCACAAATACAACAAAAAGTTATTTTAAAAATAAAACAAGCAACAATTATTATTTTTTTATTACTGTATGAAGAGATGATTTAATACATGGAGAATTAACATGCGGGGCCCCCTGAGCTATGGGGTCCTAGACACCCACCTATACGGTCTATGTCTAGGGCCGAATTTGATGGATATCAAGATATTGTGATAACTTAACAATATAAATAGGACATTTGTTGTAATGGCAATTATATTATTTATAACAAAACAATAAATGGATGGCAACATATTAAATGCAAGGCTAAGCAAGGTTGGCAGGAGAGACATGCCAAGCATGTTTCTTCTCCTCCATTGCCTAATGGTGAAAAAAAATATCAAATCTACTATAGCATAAAAGGCCAACAAACATCTCTCCTGCCCCCTCAAGGGAAACTACAATGTGC
Source organism: Limnodynastes dumerilii (assembly GCA_011038615.1). Lineage (NCBI taxonomy): Eukaryota > Metazoa > Chordata > Amphibia > Anura > Limnodynastidae > Limnodynastes > Limnodynastes dumerilii. Next base: position 23,021 of record WWET01002280.1, read on the forward strand.
AACTGCCCCCAAGGAGACTGTGCAAAGTAATAATGGCTATCTAAGAATCGAGTGCCTGATCCAGACAATTTACACACACGGCATGCATAAATCTGGCTGTGGGAATGCACTGCGCATGCAAGGGACAGATGTTACATCGTAACTCTGCCCGTACGTAATTTGTACGTAACTCCGAACAAAAGGGCGTGACATCTCTACGCAAGCTGAAAATACACATTGTGGGTGGGGGGAGGCATTTAAATTGTACTGTAAAGGCTGGGTTAAAAACTTATGTATGAAGAGGCATTACATACGCACAGAGATAAGCAAGGAAAGGTTGAGGTAGGGTTCTGAACAACATGTAAGTATGCTAAGTTATGTAAGTGAGAGGGGAGTGCATTATCCTTAGTAGAGTGTAATTTAGGCACGCATACATACGTAAAACACCATTAAGTCTGGATCAGACCCCAAGTCCTCAGTCAGTGAACAATTAATGCAGGGTTGCCAACTTTCTATATCTTCCCTCTGGGAGATCTTAGAGGGAAGGATGTCAAGCCATAAAATCCTGTCAATCAACTCTAATATTTACAGTGTTACTGGGGGTTGGGGTGGGGCTTGATGACGCAAATTACATGCAGTACTGATAGTTGGGGGGGCGGAACTTGAGGCCATAATTTACATAAACTTAGCCTCAAGTCCATTGCTGGAGAATTGTCCGCTCTCCCAGGATTCTAGGAGAAATGCCAGAATTTCTCCTGATTCTTAGTACAGAATGTGTATTAGTGAAATGTTTACCCAGCCAAGCAGAGTGTTCCTCTACAATGTACATAAAAAAAGAATTTTTATGTCAAAGCTTTATCCTCAGACAAAACACCACAGAGGATACGGTAGAAATTGGAATGGAGACTAGTGGCACTAAACAATCTGTCATCTACATAATGACAGGACCTTTTTCTGGCTTGGAAAATTAAAGCAATAGAAAAAGCGGAACATTTGTCTATATCATTTAAGACTCTCATCATTAGATCTGATAGCTGGATCAATACATGAAAAACTGTGGAACTTACTTGGATGACAATGTATGCTGCAGTTTTATTTCTAACAATCACATTTGTTAGCTTACCTTCTTGCACTATACAGTAACAATAAAGTTTCATTTCATAGTTTTATAAAAAAAAACAAATGACTTAAGGTAAAAGTGTGTTTAAAACCCTAGGAAAATGTAATTGAGTTCCCTTAATAAAGTAAGTGAGTTACACATAAATTATATTTATATTCAATATAAAAGGAATCTAAATATGGAAAATCTGTAAATATACACTATTTGAGCAACTATGAAAGCTTGCTTTCAAAGTGAATTGTGCAGTGCTGTACGTAATGTTCATTAACTTAAATTTCTACAATGTAAAATACAATAAGCACAACAAATGGCAGCTGTAATAATGTATTGCTGGTATCACAACTCTTTTTGTATTGCGCACCCTCCCTATCTATTCATAGCTAGATAGCACATATATCCCTCCAATCTTTTAAGTCATAAAGGTGAGAGAAAAAACAATCTCTTATGGGATTTGACTCGTAAAATAATGTGAACTGTCACTGACAAGTCCCATAAAAAGCTTCCATGTGCTTGTAACCTAGGAATAGAGCTGTCTGGCTGTGGATTTGAGTGTGACAAGACTAAGAGCTGCTTGCATGCATAAAACTTACCAATAACAGGATACAACAGGAGACTTTAGCAAAATCTTAGACAATCAGAATAAATTTTATTGGTCACTTATTTAAAGGGCACCTAGTCCAGACTATTACGGTAGGCAAAATTCACAGGTTTTAATATGCACCTCTATGAGGTGAGAGCTAAAATTCTTGATGTAAATTCGTGGAAAGAGCACCATGAACAGACATTGCAGTCAATCAGGCCTGGTGATGGGGGGGAAAGGGGGGCAGATGTGATGGGCCTTGAGCTTCAGAAGGGCCCCCGGCAGTCTACCTATAGTTTTAATCAGTTCTCCACTGACAGCCTGTACCTATGAGTCATCCAGCAGCCGAGATGACTCATGAATACACTGTTAGAGGAACTTCCTCTCCTTACAGTATGTCATGTGATCTCCCTGGCTGCCAGGCTGTGGAGACATCTTCCTGTATCTCTGGACTGCCAAAGACTGGACTCTAAGGTAAGGTGTGTGTGTGTGTGCGCGTGCGTGCGTGTGTGTGTGTATCTATCTATCTATCTATCTATCTATCTATCTATCTATCTATCTATCTATCTATCTGTCTGTCTGTCTGTCTGTCTGTCTGTCTGTCTGTCTGTCTGTCTGTCTGTCTGTCTATCTATCTATCTATCTATCCTGATAGAAGTGTTGTTTCCCATAACAACAGTTTGTGTGTGTGTATATAGAGAGACATCACAATTTTGTTTCTGCCTTAAAAAAGAAAGAACAGTGAAGTAAAACTAAGAGGTGAGTGAACATATTGTTATATCTCTCTAAGATATATATCTATAGATATATAGATATATATATTGATATATTTCACCTTTTGAAGAGGCAGGGGGGCCCCCAAAGACATGAGTATTCCAGGCTCCCTGATCTCTATTGCCGGGTCTGCGGTCAACTGAATCAGCTCCAAACAGTCAACAAAATAATAAAACAACAGAGTCACAAAATATTGTGTAATTATTATTATGAAATACATTATATACAATATATTTTACAGGAATGTGGTTGCCAGTTCAGCCAGCCATATTTTGAACATGATACAACTGCCAAATAAGATAATTAAAACCATAAAAAAACACTCCATCTGCCACATAAAAACACATTTAGGAGTTACCCAAACTCTAAAAAAGGACTTGTAAAAAGAATAAAATGTGTCAACATGCACTGATTAGTTAAACTATAATAAAAAACTTTCATATAAAAAACACAATATGTACACAAACAATAATATCTAGTGGGATAAAATTGTTTAAGAAGAAGTACAATGTATAAAATATAAGATTGGCGTGGGACTAGTCCAGAGGATTTGATGCAATACAGTATGTGGATTCCACAAGGAATGTATTTCACATTTCTAAAACCCCCCTTTTATTCTTTTTACATGATACAACCGCAAGCTGAATGGTAGCTGTATCATTGTTCGAAAAGCAGCTGCAGTGGGTAAAAGGTTAGGGTGAGGAATTAAGGGGAAGGTCCATGTTAGGCTGTGGAGTATTAAAGGCTAGGTTAAGGCTGAAGAAGGGAAAGGTTAAAGTTAGCCTGCATGAAAGGGAGGGTAAAGGCTAGACAAGGGGTAAGGGTTACATTTGTATTGCTTTCTTCAGTGCAGACTCGCGGCAGCTGTGCAAAGAAGGGCATCTGAAGTGGTACACAAAACATACAAAGAAACACTAGAAGAACTAAACATGTATAATATAGCTTGGAGCAGAGAAGGGAGAGAGGGAAATGCTAGCAGATTTCAAGGGTTGCTTCCAGGTAAAGGAAGGCAGCATTAATAAATTGCAGATATGTTTTAAGACTGTGTGATATATAGCACTTGCCCTTATGTATCAAACCCATTGTCCTATAGAGTGTAAGCCTGTGAGCAGGGCCCTCTTACCCACCCAGTCTGTCTGTTATTCCCCAGTATTGTTATAAAGATTGTAACATTGTAAAGCGCTACGTAATCTGTGGGCGCTATATAAAAACCTGTTAATAAATAAATAAAGACACAAGTACAGGTTATAAATTGGAGGGTGTAAGGTTTAGAGGAGTGAGTTTAAAGGAAATGTGTGGTAAAATGACCTCACTAAGGGTAGTTGATAAGTGGAATATCCTCGATGGTAGAGGCTATATTTTGAGCAATTTAAATATGTTTTTGGATAAATATAAGAATATCCCAAATATTAAACTAAAGCCAATGTAGTTAATAAAAAAATTTTGCAGACTGGATGGGCCCTGAGGCTCTTATATGCTGGCATGTTTTATATTTCTATGTAAAAAAACCATAGCAAGAATGTAAAGAAAAAGATAAAATTCTATATATAACAACAGTTTTCAGATTTTGCAGAAAAGATGAAATGTGGTTTTGCAGATAACATTTTCACTATAAAAATTATAGATGATTGCACTTAGAAACAAAAAGACAACATTTCATCTGTATTTGGGCTTCTCTAACAGAATATAATAACAATTTAACATCTGCACTTAGATCAAAACTAATTTACATGAGTGCTGCTTTGACCTTAACATCTTGTGCAAAGTGTAATACTTCTTTCATTCAGGCAGAACAGTTACAAAACAAAAAAATGGATTTAACATACATTTACTGATAAAGTAACCCATTATTGCAAATCAAATGGAAAGGTCATTTTGTATATCAAAGATTGAATTTATTATGTTTTTTTTACCACTATATCATTTTATGAATCAAAAATATGTTTCTTAAATTATTTACCCCATTATGTTAAACTATTTAATAAACATGGTTTGATAAAAAAAAAATGGATACTAGGGCAGATGTATGGGACATTTTACACTCAGCTGCAGCACCTTTAGATAGATATATGAAATATTTTTAATAGCCCGACAAAAGCCACTGGGACTAATCCAGATCTGAGCACAAATGTGAACGCAACGTACGTAAAAGTGGGACGCTCTACACTCTAATGCTGACTGAAAATGGAGGCTAAAGTTAATGAAAAAGCCTCTGTAGGAATGTAAATATTAGAAAATAATAGCAAAAAATATTTTTATAAAAACATGAAAAATGATCTTACTGTATGTATTAATGATTTGAATCATAAACAATACTTCGGCAGACCATTTGTAATACATTCAAAGTGTCACATCCTAACACATTGGCACGAGATTGGCTGTGGAGGTTCAGCCCCTGGACTTGGCCTGTTACTGGTGGAAGTGTTTTTGATGCTAACAGTCGTTTTTTACATTTTTGGGCTCTGGATCAGGTGCAATTCTTTGTTCACACTTAGGGCCGTATTCAGAGAACCATTTTTGCGGCGAGTTCCGTGCGTATTTTTAGGTACATTTCAACTGCGCATGTGTAGTAACTTTATTTACGTAGTTCACGTAGACTATACGTGTGGAACGTGCCTCAGGGACGGACTTGTGAATCGCACGTGGGTAAATATGCATGGATCTCCCACTTATAAATATGCACGTGAGACTTTAAATAAAAATGGGCGGGGGAGGCATTTTAATGAAGCAGTGTGGGCGAGTTGTGTGCGCGGTTAGTTAGATACGCACGTACGATACTACTCGACGCACGGAAATGCCCACGTAAAGATAAGGCAGGTCGAGGCAGGTCAAGTCACAGAAAACCTGTGTGAGGGATGCTGCCTTGCCAGGTCTGTGCGAATAATTGCAAAATTTTCTCGGACAGATCTCTGAATACAGCCCTTAACGCATAACACCAGTGACACTACTACATTACAGTATCCATGTGAGTGTCATAAAATACAGAACACAATCTTGTAACAACAATAAAAGAAAACAAATCCTAGTCACCACTATGCAATGCAGAGAGCATCCTAGTGTCCACTATACAAGTTATACTGCATCCAATTGACTAAAATACACTTTAGACTTCTTCCTATTCACCACAATACAATACAGACTGCATTCTAGTGACTGCCATTAAAAGGTGCACTTTCCCTTTATGACCACCATACAATACACACTGCATCCAGGGGAGTAGCGAGGGTGGAGCAGGTGGAACATTTGCTCTGGGCGCTAGACCATAGGGGTGCTGTAGAGTACAGTTAAGTGCCATCTCCACATCCCTAATATAGTAGTATTACATGTGGGATAATACTAGGGGTCTGGAATAGTACACTGTATACTGTACAAGTGGAGAATATCATGGGTCTGGGAATGACACATATTATAATATATGTGGTGTACATTAGGGGCCTGGTAAAGTATATATAGTATATAGTGTGCCATTCGCAAACCATAATATAAACCACATATTATACTAGTAGTAAAGGAGACAGGAAGGGGAATGTGTAATGGAGGGGGTGGAGAGAGAGAGATGGGTAATGTAAAGGGGACCTTGAGGGAGATGTGTAAATTGAAGGGGGGCGTGAAGGTGTCCATATGTATGGAGGGGTTGCAGGGAGGGGCACAATAAGGCAGGTGTCATTAGGGCGTAAAGACTGATAAAGACTGAAAGGGAATGTGTAGCAGAGGAAGGGATATATGTAATAAGGGGTGGGAAGAGGATATGTGTAATGGCAGTTATTTTATTTTTCTTCACAGACTTTCAGTGTAGTAAGATTCAAGGTGAGACATGAAGAGGAGAACCTAACAATTAATATTAATTGAAAAAAAACAACACTTTCTTTTAGCCAGCAAATGTCAAAGAGAACATGCTCACCCCGCTCCCTGGCTCACTACACTACGGGAGGACGAGATTGTGGGGTGCCATAGCGTTCACTTGCTCCGGGTGCTATTAATCCATGCTACACCTCTGACTGCATCCTAGAGACATCTTAGTGTTCTTAGTGATAGCCATTCGATACAAACATTGGGCCAGATCCAGAACTACGTTGTAAATACGTTTCCTAGCGTAGCGTACTTACACTAGCGTATTTACAATGCACTCTTCTTGTCAGGCCCCTCGGTCAGATGTAGTTTAGCCGTTTTACGCTTTCCATAGTCGACCTAAATTTTTCCAAGCGTAACTCCTGACGGCCGTAATGGCTGAATGTACTTACGCACCTAAGCACACCCATACTGTACGATTTAAATGCCTCACCCCGCCTCCTTATAGTAATTATGGGTGTTGTATGACTGGCACGCCCCATCGAATGTAGTTACGATGAAGGCCATTACACTCTGAGTTGCGTGACGTAACATCTGCCACACCCATGCGCAGAAAGTACTAATGGGCGCTTTTATGCTAGCGGCTTGCGTAAATATATGCACGTACTGAGTTCTGGATCTACCCCATTATCTTAGTGACTGCTAAACCTTACAGACCTTATCCTAGGGACAATACAATACAGATTGCATCCTTCTGACCACTATACAATAAAATCAACATTTTCGGAACCAAAATGCAGTAAAAAGGGTCGAAAAAAAAGTAGAAAACATTTGTACTACAAAAGAAGTGCGTCCTTAGAAGTACTTACTGTAATCCAGTGACACCTCCCCTCACTGCACACTTGTGCACATTATACTAGCAGAATATATATATTTATACATATGAAATATTCATTATACCAGTAGTCAGGGCTTGATTAATAGTTTCATCTACAGTAGGCTATTTAATGGCACCAAGCCCATTTT